>CAUYQU010039742.1:0-38368 GCA_963574635.1 Cheracebus regulus | reverse complement strand
CTTTTTTAATGGCTTCTTCTATGAAGAAATCAGATCATTTCTCCTGTAGATTTTGCCACAATCTCAATTTGGCTGACTGCGTCCCTATCATGTCATCAACACTTTCCTTTGTTCCCTGTATTTCTTTTTTTTTTTTTTTTTTCTTAAGATGGGGTTTCACCATGATGGCCAGGCTGGTCTTGAACATCTGACCTCAGGTGATCTACCTACCTTGGCCTCCCAAAGTGCTAGGATTACAGGGGTGAGCCACCGTGCCCGGCCTAAATTTTTTAAAGATATCTAATTGTTAATTTCCTCATGACATCAAACAAAAATACAAAAGAGAAACATTTATAATAAAGTAAAGCTTTTTAAGATTAATTAATGTTGTGGGGGTGGTTTTGAAGCAGGGGCTTACTCTGTTGTCCAGGCTAGAGTGTACTAAGTAGCATGATCCCAGCTCATTACAGCCTTGAATCTCCTGGGCTCACACAATTCTCCCACCTGAGCCTACCAAGTAGCTGGGAACACAGGTGCACACCCTCATGCTTAGCTAATTCTTTTTCCCTTTTTTGTAGTAATGGCATTCTGTCATGTTGCCCAGGTTGGGCTCAAGCAAGCTGCCTGCCTCGGCCTCCCCAAGTGCTGAGATTACAGGGATGAGCCACTGGGCCCGGTCTTATTTTTTATTAAGACAAGGTCTTGCTCTGTCACCCAGGCTAGAATGCAGTGGCGCAAACTTGGCTCACAGCCGCCTCAATCTCCTGGGCTCAAGTGATCCTTGCACCTCAGGCTCCCAAGTAGCTGGGACTACAGATGCACGCCACCATGCCCAGCTAGTTTTTTTGTTTAGTTTTTGTAGAGATGGTCTCACTATGTTGGCCAGGCTGGTGTCAAACTCCTGGGCTAAAGAGATCTTCCTTCCTCAGCCTCCCAAAGTGCTGGGATTACAGGCGTGAGCCACCACACTCAGCTGAATTAAAGCTTTTAACATATGTTATGTCTTATCTAACAAAGTAAAAAGGGCTATGTACTCTAATTATTTATTCACAAATCTTTAATATAAAGAAGAAAACACACCTTATCATTGAAGAATCTATTGAAGATTAACAGTCCACAATCACTTCGGTTCTCATCATCTGCCACTTCATATTCTGCCTGATTGGAGAGATGGAAGAAAAGAAACAAAGCAGTGAAGCTGGGTGTGGTGGCGGTAAATACCTGTAGTTCCAGCTACTCAGGACACTGAAGTTGGGAGGATCACGTGAGCACAGGAGTTTGAGGCCAGCCTGGGCAACACAGTGAGATCCCATCTCTTAAAAAAAAAATTACTTAAGCTTCTTCACCAATAATGTTCCATAATGTTTCAAATACTTTGACTTACAGAATTGGTTTGATATCCTCAGAGCCACAGACCAACTCTATTGATCAAGTATCTATAGCTCTTCTTTGGGAAAGTAAGGGGTAGGAACGGGGAAGAAGTCAGGTTTTCAAAGGAGGTTAATGGAGTTTTAGAGCAATGCTTCCCATAATACTTTCTAGGCCACATTACATTTCATCCATTAAAGGTGTCTAAATAAACAGCTTAAACTGTTCTAGGCAACAGCAATTTCCAGATGTCCAAGAGACACTTGTGAAGCTAGGTCCAAAGCTCCCAGGGTAAGTCAGAGTTAGTGATACCAAAGTAGGGTGATCTGCACACAAGTGCAGGGGACAGACCACAGGAGTGGGTGGTATCATCCAGGCCAGAAACCAGCAGAATGGTCAGCACAGCTTGACCAATATCTAAACATGTACAGAGGATAGACCACAAAGAAGAACTGGAAAATAATTGATAAGAGAAAAAGAAACCTAAGGAGAGGTCATAAATGCCTAGTTAAGAGAATTTCAAGAAGAAGCTAGTCAGTAATGTCAGCAGCCATAGAAACTCTAGCATGAAGATGCCTCACATAAAGCTACAGGGTTTTGCACGTAGCAGATCTTAAAAGAGTAGTGAAGCCAAAAGCCAGATGGCAGCTGAAGAGAGAAGGAAGGAAATGAAGGCTGAAGGAAGCTGATCTACTGATCCCATATCCTTCACAGGCCCAGCACAGGTCCATGACCATCAGCCTGATGACCCAGGCAGAACCAGCTTCACCTTCTATGTTCAAGGGCACTGTACTCACCATGACAAATAATGAGTATACTGTTTACTTAAGGAACCTTTAAACTTAAGTGTGGGGATGGTGACTCACACCTGTAATCCCAACACTTTGGGAGGCCAAGGCAGGTGGATCACCTGAGGTCAGGAGTTCAAGATCAGCTTGGCCAACACAGTGAAACCCTGTCTCTACTAAAAATACAAAAATTAGCTGGGTGTGGTGGTGCACACCTGTAACCCCAGATACTCAAGAGGCTGAGGCAAGAAGGATCACCTGAACCCAGGAGGCAGAGGTTGCAGTGAGCTGAGAAGGAGCCATTAAACTCCAGCCTGGGTGATGGAGTGAGACTTAGTCTCAAAAAAAAAAAAAAAACAACACTTAAGTGCTGGGAGTTCTGGATACTGTGTGGCATGCAATTAATGGAAGAGAAAGCAAGTCTGATCCTGTGATGGTCCTTAAATATGCCAACTCGGAAGGCTATGACCCCCAATTATTCAATCAAACACAAATCCAGGTGTTGCTGTGAAGGTATTGGTATATACCATTAAAGTCTATCATCAGTTGACTTCAAGTGAAGGACTCTAACCTTAACACCTAGTTGAAAGGTGTTAAGAACAGAGAGTCTTCCCGGAAGAAGAAATTCTGCCTGGGGACGCGGCTCCAGCTCATTTCTGGAGAGTCCTACCATGCCCCTCCTGACGGTCCGTCTTACAGATTTCAGACTTTCCTAACCAGACCCAAAACTGTGTAAGCCAATTCCTTGCAATAAATGTCCTATCTGTCTCCTATGTGTTCTGGTTCTCTGGTTGAATCCTGACTGATACAGATGCCATTAATTCATTCAGTGATCAAGAAATAGGGCAAACAGCCACTCCAGGTGCCACGAGGGGGAAATGAATAAGATACAGTCCCTTCACTTGAGAAGCTCACAGAGCCTGTCATCACGTATCACAAGGACAGTCAAAGCAGTAAGCACGGCAAAATGGCACAATCAGGCATTATTTCTGAACCTACACAACAGCTATAAAAAAGCAAAAACATATCCTATTACCGCAGTCAAATGGCTGTGACCTCATAGCAATAAACATGACAATAAAAGAAGACTAAAAAGAAATAGAGTTTCAACAATGTAGTTTAGCCATTTTAACATAAGGAAGAATAGTAGGTCCCTAAATTCTTAAAATGTAGCAGCTTGGCAAACATTACCCACTACATGAAAACTTATACCCAGGTTCCACCCCCAGAACTGAGTAGGCATGCCCCACCATGTTGGAACTCTGCCTTCAAAAAGAACTGGCCGGCTGCAGTGGCTCACTCCTGTAATCCCAGCACTTTGGGAGGCCAAGGCAGGCAGATCACCTGAGGTCAGGAGCTCGAGACCAGCCTGGCCAACATGGGGAAACTCCATCTTTACCAAAAATAAAAATTAGCAGGGTGTCATGGTGCATACCTCTAGTTCCAGGCTACTCAGGAGGCTGAGGCAGGAGAATCCCTTAAACCCAGGAGGTGGAGGTTGCAGTGAGCTGAGATCATGCCATTGCACTCCAGCCTGGGTGACAAGAGCAAAACTCCATCTCCAAAAAAAAAAAAAGAAGAAGAAGAAGAAGAAGAATCACCTTATTCTAGCAACAATGCCAGAAAGGAAAGGATTGAGAGAGATCTAGGGGAAGGAAGCAAATAACAGAACAGCTGCAAATGTTTTTCTGAAAGAATATATTATAAATAAACATATATTTTCAAGTTTTTAAAGAGCTGTGTTAGAGGAAAAGCAAATTCAAACTCAGTGATATAAGACATATATGCCTGCATATAATAAGTGCTCCATACATATTTGCTGATACAAGTAGGACAGACCAAAGTTGAGAGAAGGGTCATAATCCTGGTACAAAAGTAAGAGCACTTTTCTGTTAAATTCTCCCAATTTTCTATTGGTTACTTGCTTCTGAATTTCATAGTTTTGAAGTTGTAGGCTTGCCAATGGTATCCATAAAGATTTAGAAACACAAAATTTCTTTAAGGAAATCACAGTAAATCTCAAACAGGACACATGGGAATGTTAGGAAATTTACTGAACATAGTAAATTGCATCCAACATGATCATTCTTCTTATACAAACTTTATCCTTCGATATGCTTCTGGTTTAAAGTGTTTTTAAGTTCAGAGCATCGGCCAGTTGAGTGCAGAAAGGACACTTTTCAGGTGGCTGAACAAGCATTACCATCTTAATTATTAATTAGTCTGTCTTCATACAAGTTAAAGCCCCAGTTTCAAAGTCATTCAGTGACCACATGTGATTCTCCAACACTTGAGATGTGATTCTACACGAAATACCACTTTATACTAAAGGGGTTTCTGTACTAAGAAGATAACATGACACCAAGACGCCAGTCCATCCACTCCTACATCACTGCCCAGGTCTAGCTTTTAAATTTTCAAAAGCTCAAGATTGGGTGGGCTGCTCAATATAGAGATAAACTGCTTACCACTGCATCCAAGAATTCAATGTGCCTCTTTAGGGTGGGTTTGGTATCACAGAACTGCCTGAAGAGAAGTCTTCCTATCGGCTGCTTGTCGCAAAGACTGCTATAATCCTTTTCTGGGTGAAGAAAAGGGATAGGAAGGAAACAAATACAATCATTACAATCCACCACATGCTGTTCTAAGACTCACTGTTTTCACAGTATTTCTTCTTCTTCTTCTTTTTTTTTTTTTTTAGACAGAGTCTCCCTCTGTTGCCCAGCCTGGAGTGCAGGCAACCTCCACCTCCCAGGTTTGAGCAATTCTCCTGCTTATCTGATAAGCATCTAATATCTAGAATATATAAAGAAATCTCATACCTCAACAACAAAAAGATAATCTAATTTTTAAAATGAATAGAAGATATGAAGACATTTCTCTAAACGTTTACAAATGGCCCATAAGCACATGAAAATATGCTCAACATCATTGATCATTAGAGAAATGCAAATCAAAACACAGTAAGATACTACTTCATGCCCACTGGGATTAGAAAAAGTGGGAAAGATGTGAAGTAACTGAACACATGGCTGATGGGATGTAACGCGGTACAGTGGTTTGGAAAAATCTGGTGTTCCTCAAAAAGTTAAACACAGAATTCCCATATGATTCAGCAATTCTAGTTTTTTTTGAGACAGAGTCTAGCCTGGGCGACAGAGTGCAAGGGCACAATCTCAGCTCACTGCAATCTCTGCCTCCCGGGTTCAAGAAAATCTCCTGCCTCAGCCTCCCGAGTAGCTTGGATTACAAGTGCGTGCCTCCACATCCAGGTAATTTTTGTATTTTTAGTAGAGATGTGGTGTCACTATGTTGGCCAGGCTGGTTTTGTACTCTTGACCTCGGGTGATCCACCTGCCTCAGCTTCTCAAAGTGCTGAGATGACAGGCATTGAGCCATCACACCCAGTCCAATTTTTGTAATTTTAGTAGAAACAAGATTTCACCATGTTGGCTAGGCTAGTCTTGAACTCCTGACCTCAAATGATCCACCCACCTCAGCCTCCCAAAATGCTGGGATTATAGGCATGAACTACCATGCCCAGACAACAATTCTACTTCTGAAGACACACACAAAATAAGTGAAAGCAGGGACTCCAACAGATACTTGCACACCAATGTTCCTAACATTATTCACACAGCCAAAAACTGGGAACACCTCAATGTCCATCAACAGATGAACAGATAAGCAAAATGTAGTATATCCATGCAATATCCAACTTAATGTCATTCAACTGTACACTTACAACAGTTATTTTTGTTACGTATATTTTATCATGATTTTTAAAAGCCTCGTACATAAATACTCATAGCAGCATTATTCATAATAGCCAAAAGTAGAAAACAACTCAAATGTCTATCAACTGATGAACGGATAAATAAAATGTGATATATCCATATAACACAATGTTATTCAGCAACAAAAAAAGAATGAAGTACTTTGACGATATTATGCTACATAAAAAAAGCCAGTCACAAAAGACCACATAGTACGTGATTCCCTTTTACGTGAAATGTCCAGAGCAGGCAAAGACACAGACAGAAATGGATCTGCTGTTGCCCAGCTCTGGAGGTAGCAGGAGGGAACTCAGAGTGACTGCCAATGGGCGTGTCGTTTCTTTCCGGGGTGCTAAAAATGCTGTCAAGTTGATTGTGGTGACAGTGTCACAACTCAATATATTAAACACTATTGAATTATATACTTTAAATAGGTAAGTGGTATGGCATATGAATTACATCTTCAAGAAGCAGTTGTTTAAAAAACTTAGTGGAGTTAAAACAATGGGGGAGTTAAAACAATGAGGGAAATAATAGCTCCTTTATGTCACCTGAAACTAATTTTGATAAATACATCATCTTTCTTTAAAAGGAACTACAATAGCATTAAAGGAAAGATGAATTGGTTTGTAGAAATAATCTTGGAATAAATGTGTCCTTCCTACAGATAACACAAAGCTCAGAAGCTAAGAAGAAAAAGACTGACAGATTTGTCTCTATAAAATACTAAAACCTCTGTATGAAAAAAGACACTGTATGCCAAAGGGAAAAAAGCAAATTTATAAGATATATCCACATTGGATATAAAAGGATAAATTCTTTTATACATAAAAAGCTTTTATCAACAAATTAAAAAAGAAAAAAGGAAAACTTTAAAAACTCAGTGGAAATGCTCCACCCCATCCATAATCAAGATAAGAAACCATTTTCAAACTCCAGTTTAGCAAATATGAAAAATACTGATAACAACCAGTATTAGGAAAGGTGTGACAAAGAAAGCTTGTTACATACTGTTGGCAGAAAGGTAAATTGATATAATCTTTTGGGGTGATTTAGCAACATCAAAATTTTAAATGCATGTGCCCTCTGAATTGACAATTCTATCTTTAAGAAGTAGTTAAGTTTGCTTTATAGATATGATTCAATATATGACTTCTTATGCTCAGGTTAGGACCTATAGCTAACTCTGATTCTTTAGAGTTGTAGAGTATTCTGTTATACTGATATACCACATTTTTATTTAACTAATCCTTTCCTGAAGATCATTAGAAAATTTTCTTTTCTTTTTTCTTTCTTTCCCTCTTTTTCAAGCCAACAGCCAACTTGACAACTGCAGATCAGAAAATCTAAAGAGTTTTCTTTTTTTTTTCCTGAGAGGAATCATGAAGATATAAGGGGAATTTATTATAAAACTTTTGAAACAAATAAGGAACTCAAGAAAGAATAACATCTAATGAATGGTATAATGCCAGCTGTACTATCCAGGCATACGTAGCACTATTTACTCACCAATGGAACGTCTGAGCTCACTGCACTGGCTGACAGGAGGCAGCGTCAGTATCTCCCTCCATTTTTTACTACGACCACTTTTTTTGCCATATCCTCCTGAATTTGGGAGAAAAAAAGGCAATTTTTTAACAGCCAGAAATATCCAATTATAACAACTACTTCCACTAATACATCTTATCATTTCTGTTTGAGTGGTTTGGGTACCTATGATGAGTAAAAATATAAGCTTATAATAATTTTTCTTATCTAGAAAGCTGCTTAATGAAGTATAAAATTCTCAGGTGATGCAATCTGTCACTGGCTCTGCCATATAGAAGCCATGGTGAGCCTCAGTTTCCAAATCTGTAAACCAGATCTAATATGACATATCATTCAGGGTTGCTTATAAATATTTATCAAAGAAATATTTATTGAGCATCTACTATGTAACAAACACCTTCAAAGCACTGGGAATACAACGGTAAAAAAGACAAAGTCCCTCTCTTGCATTCTTTTTTTTTTTAAGACGGGGTTTCACCATGTTGATCAGGCTGGTCTTGAACTCCCGACCTCAGGTGATCCACCCGCCTTGGCCTCCAAAGTGCTTGGATTACAGGCATGAGCCACAGTGCCCAGCCTTCCTCCTTTGCATTCTAAGTTGGGGAGTGAGATGGTTTGGCTCTGTATGCCATCCAAATTTCATCTCGAACGTAATACTCACATGCCGAGGGAGGGACCTGGTGAGAGTCCTGTGACTGGATCGTCGGGATGGATTCCCCATGCTGCTCCCATGATAATGAGGGAGTTCTCAGGAGATCTCATGGGTTTTTGTTTTTTTTAGATGGAGTCTCACTCTGTTGCCAGGCTGGAGTGCAGTGGCGCCATCTTGGCTCTCTGCAACCTCCACCTCCCAGGTTCAAGTGATTCTCCTGCCCCAGCCTCCTGCGTAGCTGGGACTACAGATGCACACCACCATGCCAGGCTAATTTTTGTATTTTTAGTAGAGATGGGGTTTCACCATGTTGGCCAGGATGGTCTTGATCTCTTGACCTTGTGATCCGCCTGCCTCAGCCTCCCAAAGTGCTGGGATTACAGGCATGAGCCACCTCACCCAGCCAAGCTCTGATGGTTTTGAAAGAGGCAGTTTCCCCTATGCTCTCTCTCTCTCTCTCAATCTCTCCTGCCGCCATGTCAGACGTGCCTTGCTTCCCCTTTGCTTTCCACCACGATTGTAAGTTTCCTGAGGCCTCTCCAGCCATGCAGAACTGTGAGTCAATTAAACCTCTTTTGTCTATAAATTGCCCAGTCTCCGGTAGTATCTTCATAGCAATGTGAAAATGGACTAATACAGGAAGAGAGATGCACAAATCAGATAATGATAAGTGATAAGGAATAAACAGCCAATCATATAGTGATAAACAAAATCAAGCAAGGTAAAGGTGGAGGGTGCTATTTTGACTAAGGCAGGATCAGAGAAGACTTCCCTGCGAGGGTCACATTTGAGCAGAGACCTAAAGGGTGTGAGTGACAGTCTTGGAAAGTTCTGGGAGAAGAGCACCCATGGGGAAACAAGAATGGTGGAAAAGGCTACACTATTATACTTTAGAAAGATCTGTTAAACAAGCCCCATTTTTTTTCTTTAACTCAGAGAAATAAGCATCTTCAATCTCAAGACTTCAGGCAGCTAAAATTTTACTAAATATCCAGGAGAACATAACGGCTTAGGCTGGGTGACTAAGACTCCAGAACCATTTGGAAGAATTGAGACACCAGGGGAAAGGCCACATTGCCTTGGGAGATGATGAACTCTGTCTTAAATACGATGTGTGTGGAAAATTGTAAGAGATAGACATTTGGAAGATGGGTAGACTGCGATGAGCCCAGAAGACGCTCAGCTAGAGATACAGACTTGATACCTGCAAAAAGATAACCATCGAAGATACAAGTGCGTCTTCCTCAGCCTTCGTTTTGCTCTTCTACTCCCCCAACTCAATACCTCAACTGAGATCATGAGCTCTGGACTCATGTTCCATACCACTAGATGTCCAGAGCGCCTGACGTTCAACATGTCCACCTTAGATTCATTATCTTTCCCCTCAAATCCAGTCCACGTCCTTTCTTTTTGTTAAGATTTGTTTACTTAATAAACATGTAACAACCACCTGCCAATGCCAGAGAATATGCTTAAATGCTGCATCAGTGACAGCCATGTTCCATGTCACTGAAGGGTGGGGAAAGGGGAACGTGCTCCTCCTGTCGCTTTACGGAGAACACAGAAACTCAATCCAGAGAAGCAGTAGGTACTGAAAAAAGGCCGTCATCTTTGGTTGTGGGTCCTTTTTTTTTTTCAGGGCTATTGCTGGTTCTCCCTTCAGTTGAAATAAGAACTGTTTTTTGGGACATGCCATTTTTATCTGATCTCTTAAAGGAGTACAGAGATGAGCTGTCACTTGCCTGATGCACTACTTTGCCCTCTGGATTCCATAAGCGGACAGCAAGCATGATCCACAAGTGCCCTGAGACATGGCTTACATCTTCAGTGGTGCTTCTGTGCCCGAGCTGCCAAATCATTGAGTAGAGATCAAGTCCTTCTTGCTCTCATTCGTTTTTCACTATCTCTTGGTCCCTGGCCTCTCCCAAACTTTATACTACTCAAGTAACTAGCAAGAAACATGGCAGCCTGGCTGCTATGTCCTTCCTTTCCGAAGGCTGACACTGCCTGTAGGCTTAGAACCAGTACTTCCACCTTCCCAGGAGCCGAGCAGCAAGGCAGACAGGGCCTGGATGAGGTGCTGATGGCAGCAGTGGCCACGGCCGGTGAGAGCCAGGAACAGGTGGGTTGGTGAAGCAGAAACCCCGCACTACTGAGAGCAGCTGCAGCCGCCCAGCCACAGCTGCCAACCTGGGCATCCCAGTGCTCTCAGGCCCAGAAAGCCCCCCTGCCCCTGCAGGCTCGGAAGTGCCTGTTCCCACTGCCTGGCCTCTCACTGCTCCTGGTACCTGCTCCAATTCTGGAGCAAAGTTGTGGCGGAGCTGGAGCACTGTCATGACCCAACGAGGTGTCACTGGCCTGTTTGGGGATTTGGCTACTGTATCACTCTCTGATTTCTCGGAAGGTCAAACAACCTTCAGCATGGTGATATGGAACTTTAGCATGAGTGACTCCATTTTGGTTTGATTTGTTGGGCCTAGTACAGGAGCTCAGTACAAACCAATGGCCACTGTAAACAGCTTAACAAGATCAAAAGCCCACTATGTTCCTGGGAGCAGTACTGTGCTGAAGAACTTGGATCCAGGATGAAAACAGCCTTGAACTGCATGAGCCTTCAAACAACCTTCAAGCCCATAAACTTCAATCAGTAGAAGTGCATCTGCAAAGCTTGGCACTGCTCAAGAAACCTGTGGAGGTTCACGTTTCTGTCCATCTCAGCTGGATCAAGGAGGAAAATGACCTGGGGGAGGGGCCATGGGACATGGTGAATAGATGAGGGCAAATCTGGGCACGAGTCCAGGAATGTTCCCACCCCCACAGGGCCCCTTTGCGGATGGACCAGTGTCTAGTGCGGGCACCCCATTCTTCCTTTTCTAAAAGGGAGTTTCTACGATAGTCACCCTGCCTCTGCTCCCCACGGTATATTAGGTATGAGGAGGGAAGACCATTTGGTTGTTTATGTAGGCTGCTGAACCGTGAGGAGCCACGGCGGGCCCTCATGCAGGAAACAGAGCAGGAGAGGTCATTCTGGTCTTTGAAGGGAGATTAGGATCTCTGTAAGGGAAGAAGTCTGTGCATGGATATTTGGTGGCTAGCGGGGCAGACGTGGCACGGCCATCCAGCTGTCCTATGCTGATTCGAGACGCCCTCCCATGATGCAGAGTTGTTGCCAGGAAGTGTCTGCCCCGGTTGCACATGTGGCCATGTGACACAGCAGTGTACAAAACCGGTGTACCACTTGGTGACAGGTGCACCAACATCTCAGAAATCACCACTAAAGAATTTTTTCATGCAACCAAAATACCTCCTGTTCCCCCAAAACTATCAGAATAAAAAACAACAAAAAAAGGGTGTACCCACTTCCAGGGTTAGACCATCCTCCATGTTCCCTGAGCTAAGTATTTTCCTCCATGACTGTCAGCTTCTCAAAGGGGGAGATTCATCTGTTTTTATTCATCCCTGTATCCCCAGAGCCAAGCTGAGTGCCTGGCACACAATAAATCATTTTTGAATGAAGGTGTAGTAACTGGCACGGTCATAGAGATGGCATAAAGAGGGTGCTGAGATATAAAGCCAGGTCTGGCTGGCTCCAAAGTCCATGATCTTAACTGCTATTCATATATTCATTCAACAAATATTTACTGAGCATCTAATGTGTGCCAGATACTGTTCTAGGCACTAAAAATGCAGTAGTGAACAAAGCAAATAAAACTCTCCTCTTATAAAGCTTACATTTTAGAGAAAAAGCCCAATGAACACAATACAAGTAAAATTTAGAGTACCTAAGATAATAGTAAGTGCTGTGGGGGAAATGAAGGAAGGAAAATAAAGAGTAAATGAGAGCCAGGTGTGGCGGTGTGCACCTATAATCCCAGCTACTGGGGAGACTTAGGCAGGCTCGCTTGAGCCCAGGAGTTCGAGGCCAGCCTAAGCAACATAGGGAGACCCTGTCTCCAAAAAAAAAAAGAGTAAGTGAGGGGAGGAGGAGTGGTCAGGAAACTCCCCAGGTGAGGCAATAAGCCCTGTAAGAAAAACTTCTCAAGAGACAGAGGAAACCGTGTCAAGGCAGAGTGAGAGAGGCGGACAAGGCTGCAGTGGGCTCTTCAGGCCACCGCAGGGGCCACGGCTTTCACTCTGAGTTGTCTGGGAAGCCACGAAGAGGGTTCAGAGGGGCCAACCCAATCTGACTTAAATTTTAGTGGGACCGCTCTGGTTGCTGTGCTGAGAACAGGCTGTTGGGTGGAAAAGGCAGAAGCTGGCTGCAATGTTCCAGGTGAGATGCTGACGGCTTGAGCCACGTGATCGCCGTGGAGGAGGTGACGAAAGGTTGGATTCTGCTGCACTGTGAAGTGAGGGCTGAACACGCACTGTCCAAGGACTGAGGGTCGGGGTGTGAGGAGGTCAAGGGCAGCTCCATTAGCTGAGGTGCAGATGCAAACATCGGGGTGCTGGGTGAGTATTCGGGGTCTGGTGTAGGCTCTTTCTGGTACCAGGGAGGCTTCCACGTGGCGATGTCAGGTAGGCAGCAGCACAGTAGGCCGCAGCGGCCCACAGGCATGGACTGGAGAGACAGTAGCTTGTTTCAAACCATGGTACTACAAGAGTGCAAGGAAGCAAGTGTGGATGGAGAAGGCGAGAAGTCCCTGGACGAAGATGGGGGGCATTTGATATTTAAATGTCTAGAAGATGAAGTCTAGACTGCCTGGGGAACCAGCCAAGCAGTGGAACAGGAAGGGTGATGATGCAGACGAACAGGCTCACGGAAGAAAGCACGACGCGCTGTCAGTGCAGCCCATGGGGGCAGCAAGACCAGGACCAAGAGCCGATCCCTGTGACTGGGCAAGGGTGGCTTTGTGGGGTGCTGGAGGGAGAACTCCACCCAGCACCTGACTCTGCACTTACTTGTTTGAAGAGTAAATAACAGGATCAGGTGAGGTGCTCATGCCCATAATCCCAGCACTTTGGGAGGCCAAGGTGGGTGGGTCACTTTGGTTCAGGAGTTTGAGACCAGCCTGGACAACACGATGGAACCCCATCTCTATAAAAATTACAAACATTAGCCAGGGATGGTGGTGTGCACTTGGAGTCCTAGCTACTCAGGAGGCTGAGGCAAGAGAATCGCTTGAGCCTGGGAGGCAGAGATTGCAGAGAGCCGAGATTGCACCACTGCACTCCAGCCTGGGTGACAAAGTAAGACCCTGTCTCAAAAAAATTTTTTGTTTAAAGAGTAATAACAAACACACACAGCAGGGCACACACTACATACCTCTAAACACAGGACCCTCCCCAAAAATATTACTAGACCTGGGGCATAGAGCTGCACATCACAGCTACACAAGGTTCCCCAGCTTGGTCTAAGGGACAGAGTGTCACAGGTTAAAGAGAAAGAAGAAGGGGGCCCCTCCCCACAGGTTCAGAGCATATGTGCTGCACCCTAGCAGCCACTCCACCCCTCATTCAACTGTCCTTGGTTCCAAAAGTCTCCACTGGCACAGCACTCTCCTGCTGTTCTGCCCAGCCAGGTCACACTGCAGGTGGGTAGGCTACGCCGTCGACACTACGTGAAGACAAGCAAGCCAGAAGGTAAAGCAACGGGCAAGGTGAC
Source organism: Cheracebus regulus (assembly GCA_963574635.1). NCBI lineage: Eukaryota > Metazoa > Chordata > Mammalia > Primates > Pitheciidae > Cheracebus > Cheracebus regulus. The sequence goes on along the minus strand of CAUYQU010039742.1, from coordinate 24,652 downwards.
ACGGAGCATGAGGAGTCACGGGACCGTGGCGAGGTCAGTGGTGGCTGGCAGGGCCACAGGCATTTAAAAGGAAGATCATCCACAGACACTAAATTCTGGGCAGCATACTGGGTTGAAAACTGTCAGGGGAAAGTTTTTGAGGTCCCCAAAAGCAGGCAGTGAAGTGGGGCCACACTGTTTGAAGACCCCAGGATCCCCTCTATGGGCTGCCTTCATCTGTTTGTTTGTTTGTTTGTTTGTTTGTTTATGGAGATGGAGTCTGGCTCTGCTGCCCAGGCTAGAGTGCAGTGGTGGGATCTCAGCTCCCTGCAACCTCTGCCTCCTGGGTTCAAGTGATTCTCACAGTTCTGGAAGCTGGGAAGTCTAAGATCAAGACAGATTTGGTGTCTGGTGAGGTCCCACTCTCTGACTCACAGCTGGTACCTTCTTTCTGAGTCCTTCACATGGTGGGAGGAGTGAGCGGTATCTCCACTTGCTTTTATAAAGGCAATAATCCCTTTCACGAGGGCTCCTCTCTTTTGACACAGTCACCTCCCAAAGGCCCCACCTCCTAATTCCATCACCTTCATACCTAAGATTCTAATGTCAGAATTTTGGGGGAACACAAACATTCAGACCATAGGAGGGACCAGAGGTGGGGGGGACTAAGATTGACTGATTCTATTTGAAATAAATCCAGGACATGACCAGACTCACTAATAATATTAAATCAACATTGCACTTCTCAGGACTAGAATTGAACTCTTGTGCGATGTTCATTCATTTCAAAGGTGAATTTTCTAGTACGTGAGCCAAAGAAGCTAAACAAGCAGCTGTCTGTCCATGAACAGTTCTGTGTCCAAGACACCTCCTGGTACTTCATGAGAGACACTTGCAAGTAACAAATGCAGACATCGACTTGGGAAAACAGCCCTAAATTATAACCAACACTCAGCATATATCCACATATTTCTAATACTCTGTGTTCAACTTCTCTAACCATTAATCAAACTGTACATAATGACTTATTGAACACAGGAGCAAATGCTCTCACTCAATGAGACAGGCCTCATAATCACACACCACAGAGCTAATATGAGATACTTCAGGGAAAGAAATTAAAACTTTTGTTTTTCAAACTATCACTGTGGTCCTGGGCTTTGTGGCAAAACTGGTTTTATGTTGCCTAGCATTTATAGAGCTAGCATTTATAGATAATTTACCTCTATCTAATCTCTGCAGCATTATAAGGAAGTCAGCTTGGTAGAATTCCTTTTTGTAAATTATATGCAGATAGGAAGGTAGTGTAAAAAGAAAACTGGCTGAGCTCCAATCTGGCTTCCACTAAGGATGATTCTCTTCTGTGACCAATTTGGAGTTCAGAGTGAGGGACAAGAGGCACAGTCAAGTGCTCCACTGAAATGAGGCTGATGAGAATGTGTACCACTCTGGGACTCCCTAGGTGTCTTAAGGGAAAAAGATCCCATTCTCTTCCCCCACCATTCTCAGTTCTACTATTCAAAATAGTGTGAGTTGGTACACAAAAATACTGAGAAGATGAAGTCTTTGTTCTCAATTTTTTTTTTTTTGGAGACGGAATCTCAACTCTTGTCACCCAGGCTGGAGTGCACTGGCGCACTCAGCTCACTGCAACCTCTGCCTCCCGGGTTGAAGTGATTCTCCTGCCTCAACCTCCCGAAAAGCTGGGATTACAGGCACCTGCCACTACACCCAGCTAATTGTTTCTATTTTTAGTAAAGACAGGGTTTCACCATTTTGGCTAAGCTGGTCTCAAACTCCTACTCATGATTTGCTTACCTCGGCCTCCCAAAGTGCTAGGATTACAGGCGTAAGCCACTGCGCCCAGCCTGGTTTTCGACTTTTTAAAAAAGTCCTGCTGTGTTTGCCCAGGCTGGACTCTCCCAGGCTCAAGCGATCCTCCCACCTTAGCTTCCAGAGTAGCTGGGACTATAAGCGTGGCCACCACCCCGGGCTCCAGATTGTCTTTTAAATATGCAGGCTGGCTGGTGTGGCACCTTGAGTCGGTATTTACCCTGTCCTGGAGCACAAAGTTCGAGCAGAGTTGCTCCCTCACGCAAGGAAATGGAGGAAACCACCAATTCTGTAAGAAGGAAGGGGTGTGAAGAACTACTGTGGCCGGCACGGAGACCTGAGGTCCGAGGCTCTGTTGCCTGCTCTCTTGAGAGGCAGGAAAGGGAGATATGAGGTCTGAGACAGAGGATTGCGGGGGTCTCCCGCTGAAGAGTTGGCCAACTGATACTTTCATATTGATACAAGGGTGAATGCTTGCCAGCTTGTCCATCTGTCACCACGTTGTGCTAAGGCGCACTTGACACACCATAAAGCCTCGGATCAAACCTCAAAACCAAGCAGCTATGTTAAAAATGACATTGCCCTACAGTCGTTCACGGAAGGTTCCCGCCAGAGTGGTTTCCAGGCTGCTCTTTGACCCCCTGAAGACCATAAAGACGCGGTTATTTTTCGGCGGGACAGGTTGTCCAACACCAGCAGGACACTGCCTGCCCCATGCTGAGGCAACACTGTCACCGAGGTCGCACCTAGAGGACAGGACGAGGGCACAGGGCCAGACTACGAAGAGCTTCTCTCATCTGGCCCAGGAGATGCGGACTGGGGACCTGGCCAGGGAAGCCTGACGGCACCGCCAGACCCCGGCTCGGGCTCCGTGCGGATCTGGGTTCCTCCAGTGGGAGGTGTCGGGGCTCTCCGGGGAAATCGGGGTTCTCCGGGAATGTTGGGTTCCTTCAGCGGGGCCAGGGTTCCCCGGGATTCGGGGTTCTCTAGGGCAATCGGGGGCGCCTGCCGCGCACCCACCTTGACGCGCTTTCAGCAGCAGCGAGTTGGCCACGATGTTCTCAAGCTCCACGTCCTGGCGCCGCCGCTGCCGCCGGCGGATTCTGCGAGACCCAGGAGACCGAGGGGGCGGAACACGGGGAGGCGCCGCCGCCTCCGCGCATAGCTCGCCGGGCGCCACCCGTTCCTCCGGCCCTGGACACGATCCAGGGGGGCTGCCCCGCCGCCGCCACCACCACTGCCACCAGGGGCGCCGCCGCCGGCCCTTGCCAGCAGGGGAGCGTTCGGGGCGAGGGGAGGGGGCAGCCAGACGGCGGCGGGTCCCAGCAGTCACCGCCGCCGCGCTATCGCCCCGGCTCTTCTCGGCCTCATGGCCCTCGCCTTGCTCGCGCAACTCTCTCGTCAGGGCCGGGCCCCCGGGCAGCCCCAAGTCAATGCCGAGGCCCACCCCAGGCAGGGGCTCACTGGCAGGGGCGCCGCCGCCGCCGCCGCCTACACCCGCACCGGGGCAGGCTCGGCGCTAACGGCTTAACTCTAGAGGGAGCGCCCCTCGCCGCCGCGCCCGGGGCACTACAGCTCCCAGAAGGCCCTGCGCCGGGAGTATGCGGCGGACCGCGGCGCGTGGCCTGCTGGGAGTTATAGTCACTGAGCCTATCGGCAATAAGTAGAGCAGAAGCCTGTGGGCGCGGTGTTTATTTCTCGCGAGCTCCGAGGCGAGCTGCGCAGTTCTCGCGATACGAGGGAGGGAGGCGGATCCGCGGCCCGGCACGTGTTTGGGGTGTCGGGCTCAGCGTCTCTAAAGAGCTCGGCGCCTTGGGTGTACCGGAGCGCGAGCCATGGGGAAGGCCAAGAAGGTCAAGGCGCGAAGGAAGCCCTCTGGGGCGCCGGCGGAAGCGCGAGGGGGCCTGGCGAAGGCCAGCTCCAATCCGTTCGAGGTGAAAGTCAACAGACAGAAGTTCCAGATCCTGGGCCGGAAGACGCGCCACGACGTGGGGCTGCCGGGGGTGTCCCGCGCTCGGGCCCTCAGGAAGGTAAGCTGGGGGCGCAGAGGGCGCCGGACGGCAGGATCTGGGCCCCACGCTGTTCTCGGGCCGGCTGCGTCTTTCTCTGTGCGTAGGTTTTGTCCTCTTGAGTGGCAGAGGTCGTGACAGGACACGGCACTAACTTTGTAGTTCTAAAGCCTCTGCTGTTCTCTGGGCTGGAATGACCTGGAAACTCTCGACCTCTTAGAGACCCTGCACTCGTGTCATTTCGGCGACTCCTCCAACCACGTCAGGCGGAGTCAGTCACTGCGGGCGGCGCCCTGGACAGCTGCTGGTTAACCCTTCCGCGTTTAGACTTAAGGCCCCGCCGGTTTAGGGGCCGTGGATAGGGGCTGTGTGGGATGCACCGTTTGATGTTTGAGCGGCTCTCCCCTGAAGCGCGTGACCTTGTTCCTTGGAAAGTAACGCTATGGAAACTCATTGCTTTCAAGCTTTTTAAATATAATTTAAAAAATTTTTTTTTCACTGAGGAACATACAGTCGTAGGTTGGTGAAAAAATTAAGGCACAGAAAGGACAACTGAATTTCCTAAGGTCACCCAGATGGTAAGGGCTGGCCACATTTCAACGTCTGCAGAGCCTTCTTGGTACCCCGAGCACTCCTGTTGGAGCTTGCTTCTAGGTTCTGGGAGATAAAGGTAAATACGTCTTGCCCCTGCCTTCATGAGCTCCTGATTTCTATTCCATCATAGTGTGCGAACTGAGTGGTCTTTGAATTAAATCAGGTACTATCCTTACTGCACAAAGACGGCAGCGTGTATAGTAGGCAAGATAGACTTAGAGCTGGCTTTGACAAGAACCCCTCATTACACACCCCAGGGCAGGGGTGGGAGAATAAGGTATTGTGGTCCCGAGAATAGACACATTTGTCTTCACCACTGAAGCCTCTCAGTTTTCTCATTTCTGAAGTAGAGATAATAATATACATCCTACCCTTCGTGGTGGTTTATGAGAATTAAATAAGATAGCACATAATAGCACATAGCAAGTATACTCTACTAACTGTTAAGAATAACAGCACATACTTGCTATGTGCTTAACCTTCTCGGCTTGTTGTTCAAGTCCCACACAGTCTGGCTGTTGTCCTTGAGTCTTGTCTTGTTCGGTTTGTCCAGAAAGGCCCGCCCCACCTCCCAAAGTCTCTAAAGGGCCAGCTCAGGTTCACCACCCAAGCTGTGTAGCTCAAACAGGACAGGTTCCTCCGACTTCGGGTATTGAGCAGGTCCACCTCCCTTCTCTGTGCCTAAGGCCTGGGAGAGGGGCGGGAATTGCTGCTCCTTTTTTGGCTCTCCAGTGCTTGGCCCCTGGTAGAAACACAAATATTTGAAGAAATCAAAAGTGGAACCTGAGTGCCTCAGGAGATCACAGGAAAAAGTCTAATAGGAAAGTCTGCAACTTCTTCCTAGAGGGAATTAGAGTCAAGCTCTGCAGGAGGTGTAGGGCTCAGCAGGGACAGCAGATCATTCAGTTAACTCCGAGCTCGGTGACACATGCAGGGGCACGTGCGGCCAGGGGCACGTGCGGCCAGCGGCACGTAGGAGGTCTTGTCATGTGGGCTGGTCTCTTAGAAATAAACAGGCTGGGCCGGGCTCGGTGGCTCACGCCTGGAATCCCAACACTTTGGGAGGCCAAGGTGGGCGGATCACGAGGTGTAGAGATCGAGACCATCCTGGCCAACATGGTGAGACTCCATCTCAACTAAAAATACAAAAATGAGCCAGGTGTGGTGGTGTGCGCCTGTAGTCCCAGCTACTCGGGTGGCTGAGGCAGGAGAATCACTTGAACCTGGGAGGCGGAGTTTGCAGTGAGCCGAGATGGCGCCACTGCACTCTAGCCTGGCGCCTGGCATCAGAGTGAGACTCTGTCTCAAAAAGAAAAAAGAAATAAACAGGCTGAGTTGGCTTCTCTCTACTGGTCGGTTGTAGCACTCGGCGGCACTCAGTCTGGTAGGAAGAGGGCAGGCTCTGTGTTGAGACTGCCAGGTTCCAGTTGCAGGATATCACCTTACAGCTGTGCCTCAGTTTCCTTATTTCTGAAATAATTTATAAAATAAGTTATATTAATATAGTTGTTGATCAGTAACTATATTATTAATATGGTTACTGATCCTTTACAGTCGGTCAGGCATTGTGACAAGCGGTTTACATTTTATCCTCACCCTCATGAGGGGGAATTACTGTTATTATCCCCATTTTATGCCGTAAATTCAGTATAATGTCACAACATTTATTATAGTTTAAGAAAGAGAATCAGAATAATGTAGAATAACTCATATTATGTATTTATAGCCTAAGGGTTGTTCTTCACTAAGATCTATCCATAGAATGGTATTCCAGATAATGAGAACTCATGTTTTTAGAGGCCAAGATGGCCGATGCCTGCCCCATCTGCCTCCTTCCTGCTAGAAGCAAGTGATTCTCCCTCCCTCTGCAGGAACAGGCCTCAGAAGTCTTCTCAGTGTGGCCCGTAAGCAGCTTCTGTCTACAGAGTTGGAGCAGTACAGGCTAGCACATGTAATGTGCTCCCATCTGACTGCCAGCTAGACCTTGTGATTTAAATAGTGGGATGTTGTAAATTTTTACTCTGCTGATAAAGAGTGACGAAGGTCCAGAGAGCTTAACCTCATTCAGTACTGTGTATGGTTCACTTCCAGCACCCAGCAGGGTCTCTCAACATTCAACCGATGGCTCCTAAATTCAAGTGACGACGACAGAGCCCACTGGTCTATTTGGGGACACTGGCTGTCTATAGACTCCAGTTCAGGAAATTGTGCCCACGTGTTTTTAACAAGCATTGTTTAGCACTGACACAGTAGGAAGTTACTAGGGGTTCAGAATTCAGGTTGTTTGCAGAGAAATTGGTGCTAGAAGCATTCTTGAAGAAATGATGAAAATTGCCTTGGAAGGAGTTATTGAACTAATGGATGGCTTCCTACTCTTTAGGCAGCAGAGGGGTTTTTGGATGCATTTTAAGTCTACTAGAACTTTCCCATTTCAAAGTGAGATCAGAGAAATGGTTTTTTCTCATCCTTTTCTCCTGTCTACACGATTAATATTTCGGTTGACCTCTTCAGATGGAATGTGCTCTAAATGCAAAGGAGGGTCAGGCGTGCTTCTGTCCCTGCCGTAGTGTCTTCTGCTCTTGCCCAGCTGCCGCTTAACCCCTTCCACTCTCCTTTCCTCCTCTTTTGTTTTTCTTTTGAGACAGTCTTGCTCTGTCGCCCAGGCTGGAGTGCAGTGGTGCAATCTCGGCTCACTGCAACCTTCACCTCCTGGGTTCGAGCGATTCTGCGTCAGCCTCCCGAGCACTTGGGACTACAAGCGCGTGCCACCATGCCCAGCTAATGTTTGTATTTTTGGTAGAGACAAGGTTTCACCATGTTACCCAAGATGGTCTCAATCTCCTGACCTCGTGATTTGCCTGCCTCAGCCTCCCAAAGTGCTGAAATGACAGGCGTGAGCCACCGCGTCCGGCCTCCTTTCCTCCTCTTCCAGCTCCTGGTTTTGACCTTAAATGTGGGTTTCTTAGCCTTTAAGTTCATCTCCAACCCTGGGGAAGTGACCTATGTCTGTAGCAAAATCCGGCCTGTCTCCTTCTGAAACAGAACTTGGAACCAGAGTGGCAATGACCAAGTCACCACATATTCCCTGCTGCCGCATGCAGCATTCTTTCAGTGACTCACAAATTAGAGGAATCCCTGAAGAAAGCAAAGAGCACTTAAGTCTGTGATTAGATCAGCGGTTTTCAATGTCTGCCAAGGCTCCAATTTGTGGTGGGTTTGTAAAGTGCTGAACTGGATCGTTCCAGGGCCTTCCATTGCATCTAGATTGTGCCTTGGTGCCAGTTCCTTTTGGAACTGCTGTGTCAACACCCTTGTAATGGCAGTTCCTTAGCGAATAGAAGAATTTCCGCAGCGGGGAAGAGTTTGCAAGGTGGCTGTCTCGGGTTGCAGAGGCCACACGTTCCTCACCCACCTCTATCCTCTCCCAGCTTTAGGGAATTCAACCTCCAGGACAGCCAACTTTGAATGATATTAAACTTGTTCTTCTTTTTCTTGCTGCTGGGAAAAGAGCAAATAATTTGATACTCGCTATCTGTTTAAAATGCTGCGCCTCCTGGTGTTCTAAAGGGAGAAGCCTAGACTGTGGCCTCACTCACTCGTTTATGGCTTTGTGTCTAATATGAACCCACAACTGTACATTCCTTAGGAGTGCCTTTGATGGGAAATGGTACCCTCTCCATGATGGAAGGGGTCTAACCCTGTTTCCACTTTTCCAGATGATTCTGGCGCCCACTTCCTTAAACCATAAGGCAGCTATTATGTCTGAGGGAGCTGTTCAGGCCTTGAGCTTGACCAGTGTGCTTTTTACCCTTCCTTTTGGCACCGACAGACTCTAAAGAGGTAAAGAAAGTGATTGGTCTGTTATCATCGAGAGAGTTGTTTTGGTCTTCTCAAAATTCTGTCGCCAGTAGAGCAAGCCTGTCATGGAGGAAAGCGGATTGTATGTGAACTCTGACATCACTGAACATTGCCTTGAACTTCAAAGTGTGCACTCTTCTCATGTCCCCTTTAGTGGAAATCACGAGTTTTTTGTGAGATTGTGTTATGACCTGTTTTCCAGCGTACACAGACTTTACTAAAGGAGTACAAAGAAAGGGATAAGTCCAACGTATTCAGAGATAAACGCTTTGGAGAATACAACAGCAACATGACCCCCGAGGAGAAGATGATGAAGAGGTTTGCTCTGGAACAGCAGGTATGGAAAGAAACTGGAGGAGGGCTGTTGCTGTACATTTCACAGAGAAGTCACGCTCAGGGGAAAGTCTGATTCTGCACGCTCTGCATGTGCCTGGGCACTCGGAAGGTCCGGGGGATAGCCCTTGAACCCTGTGCTTACCTGGCTAGGCCAAAGGTGAGGCAGCCGCTTCTGCGAATGTTAGCTGAACAGATACGTGTCTTAACTCTACTACACGGCAGCAGTGTGTCCAGGAGTTCTCAGCTGAGCTGCTGCCTTCAGCTCTGCTGGGTGGAGAGCCAGGGGCGGCATTGTTGGGGTGGTTAGTGGCCCCTGCGCTTATTGAAGAGTGCCCCCCGCCATGAGTTCTGTTTATGTCTGAGTCATTGCTTCATTGACCCAGAATACTCTTTAAGGCTGCTTAGGCTGCACTGTCATATTTCAAATATAATGGAAACGCACACATATATTTTTTTTGCTATGAAATGAATGTGGTAATTTTAGAAAACTTTTTTTCTCTTCTGTCAGCGACATCATGAGAAAAAAAGCATCTACAATCTAAATGAAGATGAAGAATTGACTCATTATGGCCAGTCTTTGGCAGACATTGAGAAGCATAATGACATTGTGGACAGCGACAGTGACGCTGAGGACCGAGGGGTGCTGTCTGGTGAGGCTGGGGTGCCCTGCACGGGCCTGTGGGCATGGAGCCAGGGAGAGTCTGTTCATTGTTAGACTTCCTCCTGCTCTTCTTGGAGACTAGAGAAAGTTGTCACATGAAAGTTTTCTTTTTCTTTAAGTTTTCAGGACTTTAAGCTGGTGTATAGATAGATGCTTGTATGGGCCAAGAAAGCATGTTGATACCCATGATTTCATTTAAACCTCACAGTGGCTGCTTCCACCCGTGAGCTCGGAGAAATAAGGTGTTTTGCCCAACGCCAGAGTCAGAGCCGTGGGTAGAACCCACCTCACCGACTCCAGGTGGCTCACTGAGCTGCACTACCTTGCTACCCCTATTTTATAAATTCCAGCCTAGTATTTGTACCAGTGGTGTTTATGTAGTTCTTTTAGCCTTTACTTACTATGGAATTATGGCAGTTTGAAGAAAATAATATTGAGCCTCATATCTGTAGATAACAATACGAAACAGATGAATGTTGGCATTAAATAACGTTAACAGAGTTTAAGGTTCAGTTCGGGCTGACTGTTTTGAACCCTTTTTATAAGGCTTCTGTGCTGCCATCAGTTACTTGGCATTTCTTCTAAGTTAAATAGTTCCCATTTCCAGCATCTTCAGAACAAAGCTGCACAAACCTAAACGGACTCGAAGCTTTGTCTTGTTAGTGTGTGGAAGTTATGGCGTTAAAGCCTGGGGCTGCCTTTCGATACCTGGCTAATCCAAGGAGCAAAAGGCTTAGGAGTTAAGGCAGCAAGCATGTGGTGCAGAGCCTGCCATCCGTCACACACCAGGAGGAGGCCCCGCGACTGCTCGGGCTTCACAGCGTAAAGAGAATGGCCAGTTATTTTAGCCTCCATGCGGTTCTCTTTGCTCTTTTCATTGTTCAAGACTTCTCGTGTGCTCTTAGCTGTAAAACGCATTCCTGGGGAGATCCGAACTCCCCAAGCCTGAAGCAGCTGAGCTTGGCCAGTGCATTCCCCTCACGGCCAGGAGGTGCTGACATTCCCAGGTTACTAGAGCAGAAGCAGGGCTCAGTCTCTCTCGAGTAACAGGTCCTGGGAATTCAGCTGTTCATTCCTAACTTCCTAGTCTTTGATTTTGGTTATGAGCTCAACATAACCCAGGCGATTTTTATAAAAGAAAAGGCTCTTACATGTGAAAATAAATGTACTGACTGCAAATTTTTACATGAGTCATGAGGAAACAAATTCTTCTTTGTTCAACTGTCACACGGTATGTTCGCTTAGATTAGGAGAATTTCATCTTAAAAACCACCCCGTGAGCTAGGTGTTACCCACTTTACAGCTGTGGAAGCTCAGACTGAGGACAGGAGTTGGTGGTACTTGCTCATGCCTCATAGCCAGAGGGAGCTGGGCTTCAAATGCCAGGTGGCCTGACTCCTAAATTGTAGCTGTGGTGTGCTGTTTCATGCCGTGAATACAGACGTTTCACCTACTGTAAAATACACTGTGTTTGGACTTCAAAGTAAATAGAAATCCTAATACAAGCTCATTAAGGGAAGATTCACTTCTTTTTTTTTTCGATAATGCTTTTCTGAATCTTATATATAATTAATACAAGCTTATTAGTTGGTATTTTGAAAATCTTCCTTTTTGGAAAATACTGTAATGGTGCATATACACCACGGAATACTGTGCAGCCATAAAAAAGAATGAGATCATGTCTTCTGTGGAAATGTGGATGGAACTAGAGGGCATCCATCATCCTTAGGAAACTAATGCAGGAACAGAAAACCAAATACCGTACTTTCTCACTTATAAGTGGGAGCTAAATGGTGAGAACTCTTAAGTACAAAGAAGTAAACAGCAGACATGGGGATCTGCTTGAGAGGAAGGGAGAGGAGCAGAAATGGTCACTGCTGGGTACCGGGCTTAGTACCTGTGTGATGAACTAATCTGTCCAACAAACCTTCTTGACACAGATTTACCTGTGTAACAAACTTTCACATGTTCCCCCAAACCTAAAATGAAAGATTAAAAAAAAAAAAAGGAAAATATTGTGATCAACCTAGGATTACTAGAATACTGAAAGTAGTGTTTTCTGATATGCTGAATTTACCAGGAAGGAAGTCATTCATTTCTGGAAATCAGGACTCATTCATTCATTTGCTTACCAATACTGGTTTATGTGCCAGGCACTATTCTTGTTTCCAGAGAAATGGCAGTGTCGCCCGGGTGTGGTGGCTCATGCCTGTAATCCAAGCACTTTGGAGGCCAAGGCGGGTGGATCACCTGAGGTCGGGAGTTCAAGACCAGCCTGACCAACATGGTGAAACCTCATTTAAAAAAAAAGAAAAGAAATGGCAGTGTCAGAACAAAAAGCTGTGTCCTCTTTCAGCTCACATTTTATGGGGAGACCCAAACATGAAACAAATATGTCACCAAATTATGCTGTCTGATCAAAGGTAGAAGTGCTGTGGAGGAAAAACCAGGAAAGGGTGGCACATGACATTGTGGAGTCTTGTTCGGCCTCCCTGGAGTGCGGTGGCTTGACCACGGCTCACTGCGGCCTTGGATTCCTGGGCTCAAGCCATCCTCCCATCTCAGCCTCCAGAGTAGCTGGGACTGCAGGTGTGCACTACCATGCCTGGCCAAGACTTAGGCTTTTACTTGAGAAAAGGAGTCGAGGTGTTGGAGCCAAGGAATGACACAGGGCAAGGCCAACGGGACTTCCCCACAGATCGGATATAGTGTGGGAGGCAGGCATGGAGGGCAGCTCCAGGGCTTTGTGGCCTGGGCATCTGGGCATGTGGAACTGCCGTTCGCTGAGATGGGAAGACTGCGGGACAGACGGGTTTGGGGCGAGTTTGAAACGCTTGTTAGGCATCCACGGGGCAGTGCCGGAGGTGCAGTGTGGAGTTCAGGGAGCATGCAGGCCGGAGACAGGAAGGATGCTATCAGCAGAGACTGCTGAGTGGGCCGCCGAGAGAGTAGGAGTAGATCGAGAGCGTGACCTGTGGCCTTAGGAGCTGGAGGAGAGGAGGCAGTGAGGCCCTGGCGGTGGGGCTGGGCTAGACGCCAAGGAGAGAAAGCCTTTCCAGGGTGAGTGAGTGATGAATGTGTTGAGCACTGCTGGTAGTGAGAGGAAGACTGCATTTCAGAGGAGAGGCAGGGGAGAGTCACAGAGGGGTGAAGAGAAAGGAGAGGGGCTTGAGAAGGGAGTGGAGGTTGGGAGCTCTCCCTGCTGGCCAGAGAGCTGCTGGCATGCTGGAGCCCCAGGCTGGAGAAGCCATGTAAACCTTGGTTTCTGTTCCGACATCGGCCTTTGGGTAAATCATTTCCCATCTGAGCCTCTGTTTTCGTTTGAGAAATTGGGTTTTTAAAGGTTTCTTTTATTCCACATCTGATGTTTCCTACAATGTTGAATTTCTCTTCTGCCCTAGTGAGTAGGGCATGCTGAAGATGGGTGGCCTGCTAGATGATTCCTGCTCCTGCCCTTAGCTCAGGGCTCGAGAGCCTCTGGCCCTGCCCGAGGAGGTGGGAGGGACACAGGCCGTGCCGCTGATCCTGGGCAACACTCCCTACCAAGACTCTGTGTCCAGCTTGTTTTGGGCTTGCCAGTCTTCACTAGAACCAGCACAACCAAAAATAGGTGCTCGGTGTTTTTAGCCACTTGGTTTATAGCCAATTGGGAAGTTAATGGGTCTGGGTTTTCTCAGAGTGACTCACCTTGGGTATTCCTCAAGTGCCATTGTGCCTCTGGTCTCAGGCCAGCGGTAGTGTGGCATTTTTTCTCAAATGTGGAAATCTCCAGACTGCTCTGGGGCAATTGCCGGCAGAGTGCTACAGGAAACGCTTCCCATGCCAGGGCTGGGCTTCACTGTGGGGTTTCTGCCTTTCGCCCCCAGCCGAGCTGACTGCTGCTCACTTTGGAGGAGGCGGTGAGCTCCTTCACAAGAAGACTCCACAGGAGGGCGAGGAGCAGGAGAAGCCGAAGTCCCGGAAAGAGCTGATCGAAGAGCTCATTGCCAGGTCAAAACAAGAGAAGGTGGGTTAGTGCATGTCCTTGGTCATCTTCTCCACGGAAAGACAGGCTCACCAAAGTGTGTGCGAACCTTTTTCCCTGTACATTTTTAGGCGGTGTTTAATATTTTATATGAGTTTAATAACAGCATTTATTGTGAATAGATTTATTTTTTTTTTGAGACAGAGTCTTGCTCTGTCACCAGGCTGGAGTGCAGTGGTGCGATCTCAGCTCACTGCAACCTCCGGCTCCCGGGTTCAAGCGATTCTCCTGCCTAAGCCTCCCGAGTCGCTGGGACTACAGGTGCACATCACCACACCCAGCTAAGTTTTGTATTTTTCGTAGAGACAGGGTTTCACCATGTTGGCCAGGATAGTCTCAATCTCTTTGACCTTGTGATCTGCCCGCCTCGGCCTCCCAAAATGCTGGGATTACAGGCATGTGCCACCACGCCCAGCCACGAATAGAAATTTTTAAAATCACATCAGGCATATACCTCTGACAAGTTTTGGTTCTTTTGCCTTTCTGTGGTGTGTGTTTTGTTTTATTTTGAGGCGTGGTCTGTGTTGTCCAGGCTGGAGTGCATTGGCATGATCAAAGCTCACTGTGGCCTCGAACTCCTGGGCTCAAGGATCAAGTGATCCTCCCACCTCAGCTCGCCAAGCAGCTAGTGTGCACCACCATGCCCAGCGAAGTACGTTTTTAGTGTTTGTAGAGATGGGGTCTTGTTGTGTCCACCAGGCTGGTCTCAGACTCCTGGCCTCAGCAGTTATCCCACCTGGGCCTTCTAAAGCACAAGGTGAGCCACTGCACTGGCACGGATGGATTTTTTGTTGTTGCTGCTGGTTTTAGTATCTGACATGTTCCCAAAAACTCACTTTTTTTTTTACTTGCAGTGAACTGCTCAGAGCATCTACATTAATGGTTCATGGCAGGAAATTATTTGTCAGATGAGATTTTGTAGCTTTGCATTTAAAAGACAAATTTCTCCTGGCCTTGTTTTTCTGTTGAAACATTTGGCGCTGACGGAGTGGTCATTGTGTGTGTCCTCAGCATTGACGTTGGGCCTCTGGGTTGAAGTCCTGTAGTAACGCTGTGTGCTGTGTGTCTGTTATTTTTTCCCCAGAGGGAGAGACAGGTTCAGCGGGAAGATGCCCTCGAGCTCACGGAGAAGCTGGACCAAGACTGGAAGGAAATTCAGATGCTCCTGTCTCACAAAACTGCAAAGTTGGAGAACAGAGATAAAAAGGAGAAGCCCAAGGTGGGAGCTGAGCGATGGACACAAACACTTAACTTCCTCAGCTGTGCTGAGCCGACTTTCTGCAGGGAAGGGCTGGGCTGGAGCTGCTTCCAGCTGTTTGTTGTAGGACAGGTGTCTGTTGAACATTGAAACTGAATGACCTGTATGTGGAATCTTGGGGTGCAAGTAGACTCAGTTATTTCAGTCCCTATTCCAGGTGCATTAAACTCAAGAAACTGGTGTTTCTGGATGGAAGTACTTCAGGGTGAACACGTCAGTCTGAACTTCCCTGTGACGCATACATTTAATATACATTGACTTTTTCCCTCTAAACAGCTTTTGTTTCCTACTGCATTCTTTGTAGTCTAAACTGTTGCAGAATGCTGCAGTTGTGTAAGTAAGTGGGTTCTCAGAGAAATCGAGATTTCACCAGGTTAGTGGCATGTGGTCACCTGGCCATCTTTGTGAGCCACCCTTGCTATTACTGTTACTTTACTTAATTTCCCATGTTTAGGGCGTAATGCCTACATAGGTAGTATGTTTTTTTGTTGTTGCTTTTTGAGACCGGGTCTTACTCTGTCACCCAGGCTGGAGTGTGGTGGCGCCATCTCAGCTCATCACAACCTCTGCCTCCTGTTTTCAAGTGATTCTCCTGCCTCAGCCTCCCGAGTAGTTGGGCTTACAGGCATGCACCACCACGCTTGGCTCATTTTGTATTTGTAGTAAAGATAGGGCTTCACCACGTTGGCCATGCTGGTCCCAAACTCCTGAACTCAGGTGATCCGCCCACCTCCGCCTGCCAAAGTGCTAGGATTACAGGCGTGAGCCACTGTGCCTGGCCTGTTTCTGTTAAAGCAGATGTATTCTGAGAAGAATTTTTCTAGGGGTAAAGTATTTGTGACCAAAGTGTCCACTGATTTCTCAATCCTCAAGGCTGAGTAGAAGAGTTTTCTTTCTAGAAGGAGAGACGTAGGTGTGCATTAGCCACTTCAGTCACACTGTCCAGCCGTTACTAGGATGTGCCAGGAAGCTAGATCTTCCCTTTTTGTAAAATAAGAAATACATACATTTTTAAAATGAAAAATTGCTTCTTTCTACCTTAGCCCGATGCATATGATATGATGGTTCGTGAGCTTGGCTTTGAAATGAAAGCGCAGCCCTCCAGCAGGATGAAGACGGAGGCGGAGCTGGCGAAGGAAGAGCAAGAGCGCCTCGGGGAGCTGGAGGTGGGGAGCAGGAGCGCCTCGGGGAGCTGGGGGTGGGGTGCACTGTGCTGCTGGCCATCCACAGCCCCTCGGCTTCATTCTGCAGCACGGGATGAGGAGAATAGTCTGATCAGTGGAATCTTTTAGTCTATTTAAAGTTTGTATTTATTCATAAATACCTTTTTTTTCTGATTATAAAAGCAAAAACATCAAATAAAATGCAAATAATACCCAAGTACACCAAATTAAAAATTAACATTTCTTTTAATTTTTTTTGAAATGGAGTTTTACTCTGTCACTCGGGCTGGAGTGCAGTGGGCAATCTTGGCTCACTGCAACCTCTGCCTCCTGGGTTCAAGCCAGTCTCCTGCCTCAGCCTCCTAAGTACCGGGAATTACAGCCCTCGCCCCTCCGCCGCCACGCCCAGCTAATTTTTGTATTTTTAGTAGTGAAGAGGTTTGGCTATGTTGGCTAGGCTGGTCTTGAACTCCTGACCTCAAGCGATCTGCTTACCTTGGCCTCCCAAAGGCTGAGATCACAGGCAAGAACCACCGTGTCCAGCTAAAAATGGACATTCCTTAATAATTATTCTATCCCAAAATATTTACTAACAGTGAAATGAGTATTTTATCTTGCAAGCTTCTTTTTTTAATGCAGTTTTTAAAAATTTCTTACATTAAAACAAAAACGAAGTAAAGACACATTCTTCCACAGCTGGCTGAGTTTTTTCTTTTCTTTTTTTTTTTTCTGCCACCGTGCCCAGCTAATTTTTTATTTTTCATAGAGACAGGGTTTTGCCATGTTGGCCAGGCCAGTCTCGAACTCCTGGTCTCAGGTGATCCACTTACCTCAGCCTCCCAAAGTGCTGGGATTACTGCATCCAGCCCCAGCTAATTTAAAAAAATTATTTGTATAGATGAGCATCTCCCTATGTTGCCTAGGCTGTTCTCAAACTCCTGAGCTTAGCTGATCCTCCCATCACAGCCTCTCCTGTGTCCTGTGTGTTGTTGAATAGTGGAGGCCCTGGAGCTGCTTGCTTTTGGGGTCCTGGCTTCTCTTCTGTTGGTGCAGGGTGTGATGACTCCTAGTCGGGGGTGGCCGGCAGAACTGAGCTATGAAGACCTCAGAATAAGAGGCTTGCCTTGTGTCTGGAGAGCACTGGCCACAAAGTTTGCACAGTTGATTTGTTAAAGGAGGAATGTGCTGCTTAGCAAGTGTTTGCATGCCTGATTGAAGACTGCAGGCAGAAAGCAGGCCCCACTCGCTGCCCAGGGCAGACCGCACGCCTCCTCACCAAGTGCTGGAGGAGTGCGCTGTGTGACTTTTCATTCCTTCCTGCTCAGGCTGAAAGACTCCGAAGAATGCTCGGAAAGGATGAGGATGAAGATACCAAGAAACCAAAACACATGTCAGCGGATGATCTCAGTGACAGCTTCGTCCTAGACAAAGATGACAGACGTTTGCTTTCTTACAAAGTAAGGTGTTTAGCCTCGTTTCCTTTCTCTTTTTTTTTAAATATATAAACATGTTTTGGTATTCATCTTAGGGATTTATTACCGTTGGGAATTTTAAATCTTTTTAACCAGTTTCTCTAGATTCTTTATCTGGGTGATTATGGCATATCAGATATCAAAACTTTAGAGAGAAGGCTTTAGCAATAGTGTGTGCACTCGCTGGCTCACGCTCTCTGTCTCTCTCTCTCAAAGTAATGCAGATAAAACCGATTACTCGGTTCACATCAACTACTTTTGTTTATAACTGTGATTCTGTCTGCATGAACTCAGCACACTATCGACTAAGCTAACTCAAGGCTAGAGTTGTAAATTTTCTTTGAGTGGCATAATTGAGTTTCTGTGACTAGTGTAGTTTTTAATTCACAAACTTCATAAATCGATACCCTTTTCTTGTTTGAAGAGTGTATCAGTCAGGGTCCAGGGAAGAACAGTAGGTAGGACAGGTTTCAAGCAGAAGAGATCCACAGAGGACAGTGGATGCTGATACAACCACGAGGTTACCTGGAGGAGCAGAAGGGCAGCCTCCCCAAACCAGTCGTGGGTGCTGAAGGCACTCCCAGTGCTGAAGCCACGGCGCTGTACAGTGTCCGCTTCCCGACCCCGTGCTGCTCCCAGGCAAGACCTGAACCTCGCCCAGCATCCTGCAGCAGGGTCCTCTGGGAGCTTCCATGGCTCAAATAGCCTAGAGGGGGCAGCGGGCAGGAGGCCTGGTGCCCAGGGACAAACGGAGCACGCAGGTTTGTGTGTAGCCACGTAGGAAGCACTGATGTGTGCACTGTCTCGACGTGGCTGAGATGGTTCCACAGTTGCCTCTGCCTCTCCTGATGCCCTGTGGTTTCCACACTCTTTCTAGGATGGAAAAATGAACGTCGAGGAAGACCTCCAGGAAGAGCAAAGCAAGGAAGCCAGTGACACTGAGAGCAACGAGGAAGAAGGTGACAGTTCAGGCAGGGAGGACACAGAGGGGAGCGACAGCCCAGACAGCCATTCGGACCTGGAGTCCAATGCAGAGAGCGAGGAGGAAAACCAGGAGCCGGCAAAAGAGCAGCGGCAGACTCCTGGGAAAGGGTTGCTGGGCGGCAAGGAAAGAGCTGGAAAAGCCGCCGGAGACGAGCTGCCCTACACGTTTGCAGGTGCGCGAGCGCAGGTTTCCTCAGTTCTGGGAAAACTTTCACCACCTGGCCGTAGCTGTGTGTGTTGTCTCCCTCCCAGGGGTTGCATTTGTGGGGTGGGGACCAAGGATGCACTTGGGAGTGTGTGGCTCCGCCCCATGTCTGCTGATCCAGGTCTTGGAGCGAGGGGTCATCTTGGTTTGTGGCCGTGGCCCTGTGGGCTGGCTCCAGGTGAGCTAGACGCACCTTTCTGGAGCGGTACCTTCCCTCCCTCTTAGTGTAGGGCCAGCGTTTTGTGGGGACCGGAGGGCGGGCCTGTGAGGCGGGCGGCATCTGTGAGAAGGCCTCCGTGCTCCCACCGGGCCTCCTGTTTGGCCATGTAACATTTTGGGTGGGATATACAGTGTTGTTTTGTCTGGTATGTGGAGAAGGATTGTCCAGGCCAGGTGCGTGGCTCACTCCTGTAATCCCAGCGCTTTGGGAGGCCAAGGCGGGCAGATCACTTGAGCCTTGAAGTTTGAGACCAGCCTGGGCAACATGATGAAATCTCATTTCTACCAAAAATATAAAAAATAAGCCTGGTGTGGTGGCTTGTGCCTGTGTTCCCAGCTATTCAGGAGGCTGGGGCAGGAGAATTGCTTGAACCCGAGAGGTGGAAGTTTCAGTGGGCTGAGATTGCACCACTGCACTCCAGCCTGGGCAACAGCGAGACTCCGTCTCAAACAATAGATAAGTAACTGAATGTTAACTACGCAGTATGTTTTGTGTGTTTAATAGCTCCTGAATCCTATGAGGAGCTGAGAGCTCTATTATTAGGAAGATCGTTGGAAGAGCAG
The DNA here is from genome assembly GCA_963574635.1 of Cheracebus regulus. Classification (NCBI taxonomy): domain Eukaryota; kingdom Metazoa; phylum Chordata; class Mammalia; order Primates; family Pitheciidae; genus Cheracebus; species Cheracebus regulus. Next base: position 5,493 of record CAUYQU010039742.1, on the reverse strand, counting down.
CTCTTGGTGGTGGAGAGAATTCAGAAGTGCACCCACCCGAGTCTCGCAGAAGGAAACAAAGCAAAATTGGAAGTATGTGGACTGAGTGTGTGTGGAGCGCTGAGAGTGTCAGCATACCCCGTGTGAAGTGTGCGGCGGCTGGGTGTGCCTCAGCAAGTGGGGCCGGCCTGCCGCCTGGTTACCTGTGATGATGGCTGGGAGCACTTGGTATGGTCTGGGCAGATGCCTCCCTTGGCTTTGGCCCCTCTCTAGGCCTCGTGCCAGACCCTGCCAGAGGCGGGCACAGGGACCTTCACCTTCATCTCACAGGGAGGAGATGAGATTCACACGGCCAGCAGGTGGCACAGCCAGGCTGTGTGTCAGATAACAGGTGGCTGTCACTGTGCCTTTTTCTTTTTTTCTTTCTTTCTTTCTTTTTTTTTTTGAGATGGAGTTTCACTCTTGTTGCCCAGGCTGGAGTACGGTAGTGTGATCTCGGCGCACCGCAACCTCCACCTCCTGGGTTCAGGCAGTTCTCCTGCCTGAGCCTCCCGAGTAGCTGGGACTACAGGCGTGCGCCACCATGCCCGGCTAATTTTTAATAGAGATGGGGTTTTGCCACGTTGGCCAAGCTGGTCACAAACTCCTGACCTCAAGGGATCCACCCACCTTGTCCTCCCGAAGTGCTGGGATCACAGGCGTGTGCCACCGCACCCAGCCATGTGCCTTTTCCTCTTCCCTGTGAAGAGGGCGCTCCTGGTTTTCTCTTCCTTGTGATGTGTTGTCTGCTGTTCTGTGGAAGCGTGCACCTGGCCCTTAGCCTTCCCCTCTCCTCCGAGGGCTCAGCAGGTTCTAGCAGTGTCTTGGCTTGCATGTTAGAAGGTTGCTCGTGTCGGTAGCCCTGGGCTCCCTACACCACCTGGTTGTCACCAGAGTGTAGGTGATGTGGAAGGTGTATGCCTGTGGCTTTGTTCTTGGTGCTGAGCACTGAGCTGTCTCTCCCAATTCATGTTCCTGCAGAAACTGTTTGGCTTTCTTTTGGAATACGTTGGTGATTTGGCTACAAATGACCCACCAGACCTCAGAGTAATTGATAAGTTGGTTGTGTAAGTAAAAATGGTGTGTTACCTGGGATGTGGGACTGAGCAGAACAATTTTTCTCCCATTTAGACTCATGAAAGTACATTCCAGGGTTACCAAGGAAGGTGGAATGGTGGCGTCAGCACGCCAGTTGGGCGGGTGGTCACCCAGGGCTTGTGAGCCTCACGGCGCAAGCCTGCTTCTCACACTTGCTGCTCTGGCTGCTGTAGAGCTGGAACTGACATTTAACCCCAGACAAGTTGACTTTGAAACAAGTGAACCCCTTCAGGTTTGTGGCTGGGATGGGGTGGCTCGCTGTGAGTTCCGAGCTCTGGGTGGTCGAGAGGGATTTGGAAAGTCTGGTAGACACCCCGCCCCTCACCCTTCAGTGGAACCCAGTGAGACTGTCTCTATGTGCTAAGGAGTATGTCCCTCTTGCCTGCCTGGGGACCGCCAGGGCAAGCTTCTGCCCTCGCTGCACTATAAGCCTGTGACCCACTTGGTGACTCCTGGCCCCAGGGGCTGGTGGCTGGAAGAATGGCAGAGGGGCAGAGTTCTCAGTCAAGGGCATGTTGTTGGCGTTGGATCTGTGAGAGCGCGCGCCAGCTTCCTGCCCTCTGCCACGCTGAGTGTTCCGCGTCATCTGCATACGTGGAGACACTGTCCAAGAAGTAGCTGCTGTGAGGAACAAATGAATTCATGTGGAAAGTGCCCTGGAGCTGCCAGCCGCCACTGCCACACAGGACGGCGCCCCTAGTAGTGTCATTAACCACAGATCCAGCTGTTTCTCCCTCCACCTCCAGTCCATCGTGTTATGGCCGGGTTTTTAGGAAATGTCAAAAATGAGTGTAGACTATTAAGAATGCTGTTGGCCGGGCATGGTAGCTCACGCCTGTAATCCTAGCACTTTGGGAGGCCGAGGTGGGTGGATCACCTGAGGTCAGGAGTTCAAGACCAGCCTGGCCATCACGGTGAAACCCCATCTTAAAAGAAAAAAAAGGAATGCTGTTAGAAAAAGTGAGTTCGTCCAGTTCTAACTTGCTCAGTCAATGGGTGACTTCATAGGAAAATGGCTTTCAGGGTTTTTCTGTGTTTTTGCTGTCTGAAGTCATTCTCCGCTGACTTACATTTCTGCTTAACAGGCAGTTATATCATCTTTGCCAGATGTTTCCTGCATCTGCAAGTGAGGCTGTGAAATTCGTTCTCCGAGATGCCATGCATGAGATGGAAGAAATGATTGAGGCCAAAGGCCGGACACCATTACCAGGGCTGGACGTGGTGAGCATGGTTTGGTCTAGGCACTGCCACGGCCACAGGAGTTCTGCTTGGTGTCACAGGAGGTTGATGGCGGGCATAGGCGTCACAGAAGGCTGATGGCGGGCATGGTGCTCTTGGCTGTGCCCTGCGCTTCCAGGGTGATCTGGAGCGAGAACTGCAGTGCAGCGAGCCTGGGAGGGGCGGGCAGCTCCTCCACTGGCCGTCGACGGATGTGTGGGTCGTACAAGGAGATTCTGGTTTGATTCCACACGAGTGGTGCGGTTTTGGTCCGGTACAAAAACGTCGGAAGCCAAAGAGAACTACGGTGTTTTCTTAAGGACTCAAGCCTGTGGGCTGGTTTTAACTGGCCTCGGTTCCCAAGTTTATTCAAAGGTTGAGAGACATTTGAATCCTCTGAGATTTTGAACAGTTTTAGAAAAGCCTCATGCTTTATTTTCAGCTTCAGTAACTTTAAAGAAATGCTTGCTCAGAAATGCTCTTTATTCACTGCCTGGTGTTTGTGTTGAGGTGGATTCGCAATGCTTAGCAGAAGCTTAAAAATGTAGGACTTAGTGATTTTCACCAATTCCCCAAAACGTGATCTGAGCCTGGGCCTGTCACCATCGTGGACGGCTTTGGCGAAGCCTTCGTGGGCCTCAGTGCGTGTCCTCACTGTACAGTTAGCTGTTGGACCCATGGTGGTTGGATACCTGTTCTGTGACATTGAGGCCAGAGCGAGGCTGTTTTTGGCTCCGGAGTGTTTACAGGAAGGGCATCTGGATAGACTTCATTTCCCTTTAACCTGTGTGGTAACTTTCTTTCCAGCTCATTTATTTGAAAATCACTGGGCTGCTGTTTCCAACTTCCGACTTCCAGCACCCGGTGGTGACCCCTGCCCTCGTGTGCCTGAGTCAGCTGCTCACCAAGGTGCGTCCTCTCCATGCGCAGCAGGGCCTGGCCTGTGGCACCATGGGCAGCCAGAGCCACAGCTCCTCGGGGCCTCATTGAACTTGAGCATGGCTGTTGAGGGCCACAGAGACTGAGCACTGGGGTTAGGCTAAGAGCACCCATCTAAAAGCCCCAGCTCAAGCAGCCCCAGATGTAGGTGGGAGTGGGTGGTCTGGTTCGGCACCTCAAGGTTACAGAGCGTGTGACCCCAGAAGCAACCTTTCAAGTTAGTGGTGAAGTTATCAAGTGTGATGATAAGGGCTTTTGTTCCCTTTTTGGCTTTAAAAGTTCAAGCTGTTCCTTTATTAGGCATGTGATTGGTGCATGCTTACTGCAGTAATCGTGTGCTAACTGTATGGGTGGAAGGAACTTTATAATCAGTAAAGCTCTGGCGGGGCACGGCGGCTCATGCCTGTAATTTCAGCACTTTGGGAGGCTGAGGCGGGCAGATCACCTGAGGTCAGGAGTTCAAGACCAGCCTGGCCAACATGGTGAAACCCCGTCTCTACTAAAATACAAAAATTAGCTGGGCGTGGTGGTGGGGGCCTGTAATCCCAGCTACTGGGTAGCTGAGACAGGAGAATCACTCGAACCCGGGAGGCAGAGGCAGAGGCTGCAGTGAGCCAAGATCGTGCCATTGCACTCTAGCCTGGGCAACAAGAGTGAAACTGTCTCGGGGGACAAAAAAAAATCAGTAAAATCTTTAAAAAATCAGTAAAATCTTTATCTTGTTTCATCTCACTTGATCTCTCAACACTGATATAAGGTACCGGGGTTCCCTCTGTACACGTGAAGCTCAGTGGGGTGCGTGGTCATCAGGGAAGGCTGGGAGTCGGCCTGGCATGGCATGACATCGTCCCAGGACAGTGACCACCCACCTCCCCCCCATGTGTTCCTTTCCAGTGCCCCATCCTGTCCCTCCAGGACGTGGTGAAGGGCCTGTTCGTGTGCTGCCTGTTCCTGGAGTATGTGGCTTTATCCCAGAGGTTTATACCTGAGCTTATTAATTTTCTTCTCGGGATTCTTTACATAGCAACTCCAAACAAAGCAAGCCAAGGTGAGTTGATTTGAGGGAGCTTCCTACAAATATTTTAGAGTTTTTTTAAGTAGTTTATATACTCATTGTAGAAAGTTTATGCAAAAGTAGAGAAAACACACAAACCTGCTACCCACCGTCCTGAGTAGCACCCTTTCCCTCTGCATGAGCGTATGCCTGCACCCACCTGGGAAGAAGAAGCACCACCGTTGACCTGTGCTGTCCAGCGTGGTCGCCAGTGGCCAGAGTCCGAACTGAGATGCGCCCCACGTGTGTCATATGACCAGGTGGTGAAGACAGTGCCAGATGTAGGGCTGTTGGCGCAACAAGGTCATGGGGTGTCCCTTATGCTGTGCTGAGGTGCAGGATCTGAGAAGTAAAGAGACAGGACACTGAAGAACTGGAGAAGAGCAGCAGGACTTGGGGCCACGCCACCTGTGAGCGGAGACAGGCGAGGCCCCAAACTTGCAGAAGCGTCTGTACTTACTGGGTACAAGGCAGAGGGGGGCAAGGTGGTGAGTGAGGTCATCTATAGGCTTAATGATAGGGCATACATAATCACGTGAGTAACAGGCGCGGGGGCCACCCCATTATGTCACCTGGGCAGAAAGGCCGTGCGCAGTAGGGGACCATGCCATGCGCAGAAAAGGGGTCCACCCCCATTAGGTCACTGAGGCAAGGAGGTGGGCTGTGTGCAACAGGTGTCGTGCATAGCACTTATCTGGGGGCTGGAGACTTCAAAGGATTTCTAATAGAAGGATACCGTAAGCCAATGCAGTGGGAGCTGACAGACTTGTGCTCTTCTCTTATGATATTTATGGGCGGAGGATTTGAGCTAGCACAGAAACGAGAAAAGGCTGACAGGGTGTATAGCCGCTGTGACTGGTCACACCAGAGGCGGGGTTCTCCCTCGGTTACTTCCAGGATCTCAGGCCTGAGGCCGACTTCCCACAGGAACTGGATGCGAGGTACTACAGCTCCTTTATCAGGAGGAGAGGCTCTTGCTCCAAGCCTGCCATACAGCGTATGCCCTTCCAGGCAGGGACGCCACCGCCTGGATCTTTGGTTCTTGTCCTGGTCTGGCTGTTTTCCCATGTGCTGCTTCTGTTCTGTGACTGCTCTAGGCATTCCTCCTCCTACAAACTACTATATGGTTATATAGAAGGATTCTATAAATCAGCACTAAATGTGTC
>CAUYQU010039741.1:0-83247 GCA_963574635.1 Cheracebus regulus | reverse complement strand
CACAAACACTCCTTTCAAAAGTTAAAATTAACTCTTCCTAACATCCCATTCTATGCCAACCTAATTATCATAAGCTTGTCTATTTATATATAATGTGAGAGATTTGAATAAGCCCTGTGTATTCTAATTCAACTTCTTGTGAATAATTAGAGACCAAAAGTTCACTATAGTTTCTCTCTTATCCCAGTGGCAAAAGTCTAATCACCTTGCCTAAGGGCAATAGCCAGAGCAGCTAAACTAGGGAGGCTCTGTTCACTTGATTTTTAGAATGTTCTTTAAACTTGATGGTCCCTGACAATGCCTGGTCTTTGTCTCTCACAGAAAAGAATTGATAATGATCAGTAAGTAAACTTACCTCCTAGGAAGTTCCACTTCTCTCCTTCTCTCTCTCTCTCTTTTTCTTTGCATATCACTATTAATTACTGAATTCTGTAACTCTTCTTTCATTTTCTTTAAAAGAAGGACACTTATGATTCTATAACTACTCTTTTCAAACAATCTATTCCCTGAATAGATATGCTGGAAACTACATTAGAACATCAAGATTTAGTTTTGTTTGTTGATGGACCATATCTTAAGACTGACTAAACATCATCCATGGACCATATTAAGACTACACAGGCTGGGCACGGTGGCTAACGCTTGTAATCTCAACACTTCAGGACTCCAAGGCAGGTGGATCATGATGTCAGGAGATCAAGACCATCCTGGCTAACATAATGAAACCCTGTCTCTACTAAAAACACATAAATTAGCTGGGTGTGGTGGCATGTGCCTGTAGTCCCAGCTACTTGGGAGGCTGAAGCAGGAGAATCGCTTTGAACCTAGGAGGTGGAGGTTATAGTGAGCCAAGACTGCACCATTGCACTCCAGCCTGGGCAACAGAGTGAAAATCCATCTTAAAAAAAAAAAAAAAGACTAAACAGAAAAATATAACATTAGGTAGAATCTACTGTAATAGATCTCACATTATTCCTAAAATAGGACTTCTTGTAGAAGCAAAATCTACCAGGTTGTAAAATTTACTGCCCTCATTAGAGCTTGTCAGTCAGCTAAAGATAAATGAACTAAAATGCACACTGAGAGTAGACGTGCTTTTGGAGTAGTTCACAATTTTGGAGGTCTTTCCAAACAAACAGGGGTTCTTGACTTTTGTAGAAATCTCAAACAAGAATGCTTAGTAAATTAAAGGAATTTTGAGTATGCTAATGCTTCTTAAAAGCAGTAGCTATAAGGTAGGAACTTGCACAAAAGCATTTCGGGCAGCCTTCACTAGGATCCTACCCTAAGAAACCAAATCTTTGGATATGTTCAAAGAAGCTATTTCAGAATGCTAGGATTTGGCTCCAGAATAAAGAAAATCCAGATACTGGGAAACATCTAGTTGCAAACTTCCCAGGGATGATTTCAGGCACTCTAAGGATGGCCCTCAGCAGCAAAGGAAGTTTGCAAAATTTTACATGAAATTACCCACCCTAGCAAGGACATATTTGCCTCTACACTCAATCAATAACAGCGATGAAACTTTACCAAAATAGTCGAGGGTCCTCTGATACATGATTCATATGTCAACAACACAATCCTAGTAAAAGCCATAAAGACAGGACAAGGGCCAACCCTCAGAACCCTTCCGAATTGATTTCTTATCTATGCATTCTGTGATGACTTTTGAATATGTCCTGATCAATATTTATTAATTCGTGGTTGGATTGAAGCCTTTCACCAGATACTTATAGCTCCAACAGTAGCCAAAAAAACAACATTTATTTTGTGTTCCCAAACATGGGAATTATTTATCTATCATTTTAGGGATGGAAAATCCATTTTACTGGGGCTCAGCAAGAGCTTGAAAAGCTCTGCCACTAACTCAGGGTGTATGTGTCCATGTGGCTTTAGGAATATGTCCACACCATTGCAAGCAGCCATGGCCAAAGAATGCTGGGGATTCATGCAGATACACTTAGTCCTATCATCAACAGGTGGGAGCTGTCTTTCTTCCTCTTATCTTTACATGAAGGAAAACCTAGAGAATGGGTCCTCTAGAAGTAATATCATAGAAAGACAGCCCTGAAACCTTGATGCAAGGCATCCCTTGAGGTACTGTTAACAATTAGCAAGACAGTGAAAATCCAAAGGCTTTATTCTTGGAGCCGTGTCTTTCAGAGAAGCACAAACCATCCCAGAAATGGAAGATGAAGTCTCCTGTGAAGACCTCAAGTTGACCTCTATAAACAGACCTTGGGAGGAAATAGCTTCCACCAAGACTTCTGAATTTACCCAGAATTCATGAAACAAGGCCACAGAATATTATGCTTTAAAATGAATTGTTTTGTTATTTTCCTAGCTATCTTGTTTCCACTTTTGCTTGTTTGCCTTGAACCATCTTATCTATAAAGCATCTAATATTGTTTTTCTTTTTTTGTATGCTTAGTCAATCCTAGGTCTAAGTTCAATATCTAGCTAGAATTTCCTTGAGAATCGGCATACAACCAAATGTACAGTTTTACTTGTCACGATCCCTTTGGGAAATATTCTGCTTCCTTCATATCATTGCTTTGTAATGAGTTAGTTGATTTCCTAGGTACCTGGATACAACAATTAGATAACTGTTTAGATGCAAATACCACAACAGGACTGATCACTAGAAAGCTAAAATCCTTATCACATTTGTATTAGTCAGAGTTCTCTAGAGTGACAGAACTAACAAGACAAATGTATATATGAAAGGAAGTTTGTTAGGAGAATTGACTCACATGATCACAAGGTGAAATTCCACAATAGGCCGTCTGCAAGCTGAAGAGCCGGGCGGGGGGCCAGTCCAAGTCCCAAAACCTCGAAGGTAGAGAATCCGATAATGCAGCCTTCAGTCTGTGGCCAAAGGGCCAAGAGCCCGTAGCAAATCACTGGTCTAAGTCCAAGAGTCCAAAAGCTGAAGAATTTGGAGTCTGATGTTCAAGGGCAGGAAGCATCCAGCATGGGAGAAAGATGGAGGCCAGAAGGCTTAGCCAGTCTACACTTTCCTGCTTGCATGCTGGCAGTGGATTACATGGTGCCCACCTAGAATGAGGGTGGGTCTGTCTCTCCCAGTCCACTCACTCAAATGTTAATCTTCTTTGGCCACACCCTCACGGACACACCCAGGAACAAGACTTGATGTAATTCAATCCAGTAAGTTGACACTCACTTTAACAGTAGACATCTGGCCATGAGGCTGTGCATGCCCCTTTCTTTACAGGTCAGCCACTCACATGATAAGAGCTTATGTCTGCTTTCCCACAATTTCAGCTCTTTCTTTAGAGGAGATAAGACTAACACAGGGCAGTCTTAGCAGATTTGAGGCTCAGTATGAGCTTCTGGAACTGGGAATTGGAATCCCTGAGTTCATCGTTTTCCTTCATCACTTTGGCTAGCAAACTTACAAGCGAGCAACCAACTTCATTATGTTTGTTGGTTCTCCACATATAGTCAGAAGTATTATGTATAGAGTCACTAAACTCCTTGCCTCTCACAGGCAGTGAGAGGAGTATTTATTTATTTTGCATAACCCTCTAAACAGTTCATTCCAAGAACTATCAGTGTTCTCCACACTGTTGGAAGTAGAGTCCTTAGCATTTTTGGATCTAATAATATTAAGCAGCCCCCTCCAGAAACCCTAAAATCAACTAAATAAATTCATTCCTTAAAATTCTGTTTCTCTAGAACCACTCCTGGTACCAATTTACTGTATTAGCCTCTTCTCATGCTGCTAATAAAGACATCCCCGAGACTGGGTAATTTATAAAGGAAAGAGGTTTAATGGACTCACAGTTCCACATGGCTGAGGGAAGCCTCACAATCCTGGAAGAAGGCAAAGGAGAGGCAAAGTCACATCTTACATGGTGGTAGGCAAGACAGCTTGTGCAGGGGAACTTCCATTTTTAAAACCATCAGATCTCACGAGACTTAGTACCATGAGAGCAGTGTAGGGGAAATCGTCTTTATAAGTCAATTATCTCCACCTGGCCCTGCCCTTAACATGTGGGGATTATTACAATTCAAGGTGAGATACAGTGTGGGGGAAACCGTCTTTATGAGTCAATTATCTCCACCTGGCCCTGATCTTGACATGTGGGGATTATTACAATTCAAGGTGAGATGCAGTGTGGGGGAAACCATCTTTATGAGTCAATTATCTCCACCTGGCCCTGCCCTTGACGTGGGGATTATGATAATTCAAAGTGAGATTTCGGTGAGGACATAGAGCCAAGCTATATCAACATTATACCCAGAAAAGTTGGTTCCTACTCCCACCAAGACTATATTCTGGAAACTTTCTGAAAGCTAGTCTTTTTCACTGAACTTTCACAGAAATAGAACTTGGAAACAGAGGGTGTATATGTGGAGGCTGTCTTAATTTCTCAGCTCTTAAAAGGCATACTTTCCCTTTTCTTTATCTCTATCTAATGATATCAAGACTACAAATTTCATTGCCTGGTGTCATGCCACTTTTGGTGACTTGTGTAAAAATGGTTCAAAATTGCTTGGCAAGGGTTCAACATTGTTTCATAGGGATATTTTGGCAAAAAAAGAGAGAGATTATTGGATGGTCCCCCAGTGAAAAGCATTGGATTTTTGGCTACTGCCTGGATTAGGGGCTCCTTGTGTTGTTAAACTGATGCCCACTTTCTGGATAATCTCTGATGTCACTTAGAATATATTTTGCCCAGTCAGTTTTTTTCCTGGACAAAGAGACTGTTAGATAACATTTCAAGAAGGATAAAAATTTTGACTTGATTTGGAGCCATAACTATTCAAGGAGCACTCTGGATTACTTTCTTCTCAAGATTCATTTCATGCTTTATAAGAAGTCCAAAAAGTTGAGAGAATCATACATATTTCATATACTAGCAGGGGAGTTAGAAAGTATCACCAAGGCTATAGAAGACCTGGCCTGAGAGGTTTATGAAATTGAGCACGTGGTGGTTGAGAAAAGAGCTGCCTTAATCAGCAGCTCTATTTCTCTCTTTTATAGCAGCTTTTTTTCTGGGTTGCAGCACTCGAATTTGTGATCCCCAGCTTTCTGCATACTCTGCAGCCATTGTCCCATGTAACAGCCCAACAAATGATCATCCAACAAGAAGAACAGGAAAACTTGACACAGTGGTTGAAAAGACCATCCTGAGAATATACTATGTAACCATGACAAAGCAAATTGCAGTGAAGGTGTGGCTTGATCCTGCCTTCAGATATTAATGATTTATCCTCTAGCTCAGGCTGAGGAGGCTGAGAATCAAAAGCATCTTACACCCATGTAGCTTTCTCTACATTGTCATGACTTTACGAGTTCACAATCTTCACTAACACAGCTTCGATACACCTCTGTCTTCAAGATCATATTACAACTTGATTATCTGTTCCAAAAATTTTCTAAAACTTCATTTATGTGAACATCAAACTATTACATTCTTCAACAGATAGCATAAAACAGCTGTTTTCCCCAAGATTCTTCAGAATCCTTACCTCAAAATCTTTGCCTTGCCATATCTACCAATCTTCAACTATTACAGCATTCTCGTTATGCAATCGATCAAGCTGTTTCCCCTCTGAGATGACCACAAAAACTGTCAGGGACTGTTCTCTTATGGCTTTTAAAAATAGCACAGCTTTGGCCAGTTGTGGTGACTCACGCCTGTAATCCCAGCACTTTGGGAGGCAGGCAAGCAGATCACCTGAGGTCAGGAATTCGAGGTCTGCCTGGCCAACATGGGTAAACCCCGTTTCTTTAGTAGCTGAGCTACTAAATTAGCCAGGTGTGGTAGCAGGCACCTGTAATCCCAGCCACTCTGGAGATTGAGGCAAGAGAATCACTCGGTTGCAGCAGTGAGCTGAGATTGCACCAGTGCACTCCAGCCTGGGCTACAGAGTGGGACTCTGTCACACACACACACACACAGAGCAGAGCTCTGTACCATCATTAGCTTGTTTTGGTGGCATTTGTCTGGAACCAGCAGACATATATACCACAGATTCCTGGGCGTGGTCTGTGGAGCTGCATGTTCAGTTCTTTTGGGGAGAGTCTACCCAGACTCCAGATGATTCTGAGGAGGGTGCTGTGAGGACCACGATTTACTGCTCTAACACACAGCTGTGTTTAACCTTGCAAAATGAGTTAAGGTTAAAATAACTAAATAATTAGTCTCTGAGGCTAGGCCAAATACAGTGGCAAATACTCTGGTGTCCTTGTAAATGTGGATTTGGTCCTAAGCTGTTCTGATTCAGGAACTCCACTTAATTTATCTATGGGTGGTGATAAAACTAAAGAGAACCGATACTTGATAACTCATCTCAAGAATTAGTTCATATTCACAGGGCACATATCCAGTAATTGCTATATAGGATTCCTTTTGTTATCAATATTTTGAGAAATAAATTTAAGAATTAGTACAAGTTTTTCAAAACACTAAAGCAATAGAGTTATAACATATTTAAAATAGGTTGTGAAATTCTAGAGCATTGTTCTTTTTTTTTAAATTTATTTATATATATATTTTATTGCACTTTAGGTTCTGGGGTGCATATGAAGAACATGCAGGATTGTTGCATAAGTACATACATGGCAATGTGGTTTGCTGTCTCCATCCCCATCACCTCTATCTGGCATTTCTCCCCATGTTATCCCACCCCAACTCCCTACTCCCCACTGTCCCTCCCCTAGTCCCTCCCAACAGACCCCAGTTGTGAAGCTCCCCTCCCTTAAAAAAAAACAAAAAAGATCTGAAGAGAAATGTGTGTAAGCTTTTACCTGCATGCAAACAGCCAGATCTTCAAAATAAAAGAGGGGTTGGATAAATGGTGCTTATAGTTCTATTTATTACAAGGCAGTCACATTCCAACTGGATAATGTGTTATTATTATTTTTTTTAGAGATAGGGTCTTGCTGTGTCACCCAGGCTAGAGTGCAGTGGTGCAATCACAGCTCATTTGAACCTCAAACTACTGGGCTCAAGCAATCCTCCCACCTCAACCTCCTGAGCAGGTAGGACTATAGGCACACACCACCACACCTGCCTAATTAATTTTTTTTTTTTTGTAGTGACAGGGTCTTCACTATGTTGCACAAGGCTGGTCTGGAACTCCCAGCCACAAGTGGTCCTCCCGCCTCAGCTTCCCAAAGTGCTGAGATTACAGGGATGCGTCGCCATGCTTGGCCTTGGATGATGCTTTAGTCAGTTACAGCAGAAACCAGGAAATTCCTGTTAATTAGGCCAAGAAACAAAACATTTCAAAATCAATATTTTAATATTTCAAAAAAATAGCCATAGAAAATAATATCAAGGACTAAGTGTAATTACATCCCATGGCAACCTAGGAACTCTTCTCATTTAATTATTATGATGGTTAACTTTATATGTCAACTTGACTGAGGTAAGGGATGCCCAGATAGTAAAATGTTATTTCTGGGTATGTCTGTGAGGATGTTTGTGTAAGAGCTTAGCATTTGAATTGTTACACTGAGGGAAGATTGCCCTAACCAATGTGAAAGCATCATCCAGTCCACTGAGGACTGGAATAGAAGAAAATGGTTGGGGGAAGGGCAGATTAGGTCTTCCTGTGCGAGGCTGGAAGCCCACCTTCTCCTGCCTTTAGACATCAGCACTCCCGGTTGTCAGGCCCTTGGGTTAAGATTGGGACTGACACCATTGGTTCTCCTAGTTCTCAGGTTTTGGGGTTTGGACTTGACTTCACCACCAGATTGCCTGGGCTTCCAGCTTGCAGACAACAGATGGTGGGACTTCTCAACCTCCACATTCATGTCAGCCAATATTTCATAATCAATCTCTTTCTACATCTCTATATCTATCCTAGTGGTTCTGTTCCTCTGGAGAACTCTAATACAATTACAAATTCAAAATTTGTGATTTCTGGTTTGAGGACAGAGCTAAGCTGAAGGCAAATTGTCAGTTCATTTCTCCCAATTACCCACAAAATTCAAAACTACCAAAAAAGAAGCTGTCTCTAAAAGAATATCTGAATTTAAGCATGCGTGTCAACTGCAAATATTCTAAAATATGGCACAATTTGAAGGCCTCCAAAATGAGAGATTAGAGCTAAGTTTGTAAGTTTATACAAAGTGCAAATAAGTTGCATGTTTCTAAACAAGTGCTTGGGAGAGGACTTGTATCACATGTGCCCTACTGATTTGGTCAAAGTGAAGAGCCTCTTACATATTGTGTGTTCTTCCAGCTAATAATTTTCAACAATTAAATCAGAACAAAGATTCATCTGAGCAGTTTACTGTAGCATCTTTATTCCATTTCTCACCTAGGTTTTTTTCTTTCCTGTTTTTATTTTTCCTAATTTTGCTATCAGTTCTGAGGTCTTCTCCTTCTCTTAGGACTTTAGGCACAGGCATGCTAAATTTTCCTACTTGTTTTTTTTCTTTTGAAATTGCTTTGTCAGCTTGGAGTGAAAGGACTGATCTTCTTGACCGTTTTAAAAGAAGGCTCTATAAAGAGGCTACTGCCTTTTCCTTCACTGAAGTAGTGGGCATGAAGCCTAAGGAAATGGATACTTTATATTCTGGCTCCATGTTCTCTGCTTTGCCTATCTTAAAGTTTATATAGTGAAATCTAATGGCCACCAATTATTTATGCTCTCTGCAGCTACACTTATCTTTTGTCATTGACTTTTGCAGTTTCTCTCCTTAAAGACATGGAATGTATTCCCCATACCAAGCCTTGTAATTTGCTTTGACCAACAGAATTTGGCGGATGTAAAGATGTGCCAGTTTTCAACAAAGGCCTCCTTCTGCATGCACATACTTCTGCCATTGCATGAGAACATCCCTAGGTTAGCCTGCTAGTGGATCAAGGAACTCATCCAAGTATCCACAGTCATCCTAGGCTAACCATGCCACACTGGTCAACAGCCAATCAGCCCCTAGACCTGAGTGCAACCCAGCCAAGATCAGCAGAGCCCTCAGGTGATCCAAAGATGGCCACAAATGTATGAGCAAGTCAACTGAGATCAGAAGAGTGTTCCCAGAGTAGCTGAACCCCAAATCCCATGAGCTAAATAAATGCTTACTATTAAGGTTTTATGGCTCCCATGCAGCCTGACTGTGGCAATAGATAACTGATACCACAGGCAGTGGATGCAATGTAATTGTGATTAATTCCTGTTCTCTGCAGCAGCCTCATTCTGGTTACTTAACGTCACAAAAACACAAGCTGACATTATATGTCAGTGAAGCTTTTGGACCCTACTCATAGATTTAAGTAGTAGTGTTAGTGGTGGTTTACTGTATTATCATTAAATTCTCCACTAATGAATTTAGAAAGGCCTCTGAAAAAGCTGGCATACTGTAATAGTGAATGTGGGTGTGAGAAAAATATACTCAAGAGAAAACTGCAAAGATTATCTATATATCTGTGCTTTCACAGTATATATAGTATATTGGGCCTAATTATATAGCATATATATGAAGGCACAGTATATGTATTAGTCTATTTTGTGTTGCTATACCAGAATACAACAGACTGGGTAATTTACAAAGAAAAGAAATTTCTCAGAGTTCTGGAGGCTAGGAAGTCCAATATCAAGGTGCCAGCATCTGGTAAGTCCTGTCTTGCTGTGTCATCCCATGGTGGAAGGTGACAGAGCAGATGGCTCTGAAAAAGTGAGAGAATCCAATGTGCTTTTGTAACAAACCCACTAGAGATAGCAAACACACTTCTGTGATAATGACAATAATCCATTCATGGCCTCTGCCCTTATGATCCAATTGCTTCTTCAAGGTCCCACCCCTCAACACTATGGAATTGGGGATTAAATTTTCAACACACAAACTGTGGGTGACACAGTCAAATCACAGTAGTATGAAAGCAAAACATGTTCATTTGTTCTCACTTCTATTTTCAGCTACCTGGTCAACAAGTTGCTGGGAATCAAGTGTTTTCTCAGGAATGCTTAATGTTAGCATTACTTACTGGTAGGATGTTTAAAATGCTTGTTCATCAGAATGTATCAGTTTTCTTTAATTTAACAAATTATATTTTAAATGATTTTTTTATTTCATAGATAGCTTTTAAAGTTAGAATCAAGCAACATGATTCTCAACATTGTTTCCCACTGAATGGCTTCAGAAATTGATTAAACCTACTAGAGTGGCTAAATCCAGCGCACAGATAAAAAGCACAGTATTTGAGGCATGAAACTTAAAGTAGATTTGAAAAGAACTCAATGTCAATAGCATCTAGTTATTAAAACACTCAATAGGTTTTATGTACACATTTTTACAACCAATATTACTTTTCTCTATCAATAAGCCTTCTATCTGTAAAATAGAGAATCATATAATTATATGTATGTGCAAGAGATGGGGAAGACAGAGAGAATGAGAGCAACAGGAGATGATATTAGTGTGTATGAGAGAAATTGCAGGAAAATATGTAGCTGTATCAGGATACAGGCTCTCTCTCTTATTTTCATAAATGTGCATTCAAAGCTCAGATTCTGTCAGTGAACCAGCTGAAGAATATCGAAGTCATCTTGTGTTGAAATTACTTTTATTCAGGATGAAAAATACAATATGTAACCAGATTAGATGATAGTCTGTGATTAGTTCTTTACCACATATTTCAAAAGAAATACATACATACTTCCCATTGTTGTTACTGCAATATATTTCTTTTTATTTATTGTTACTTAGAAGGTTACAATGTAGTGTTTTATGTAGCTTTTCCTTAATAGCAGATAGAGGACACTTTGCTTACAAACACAGGCAGAAAAAAAATTAACACATGACTTTTTAAAGTAAGAACAAGGAAGACACCAAATCTACAACTTGGAGTTCAGCGTTCGGGGAGTTGTTTTTCTTTAAGTAGGTGCTTTCTTGGGTATGACATGGCCTGATAAAAGCTCTAGACTTTGCAGACTGCAGCAGCATAAAGCAATTTCCAATGTAATGAAGGAAGATGGATCTGAGGTAGAAAGGTGGTCATGGCTTTCCTTTTATATAAAACAATTTTCTTCTTTTCAAAATATCTCTGCTGCAAATAGACACCCTTGCCCCCCAACCCACCCAACCTATTCTAAAATAATAGCAATTTCTAACTTTAAGCCTCCTTCTGGCCAGATCCCAGCTAAAGAGAACCCAAAGTTAAAATGTCTTTATGTTTTAAAAGCACATATGTGTGAATCAAAACACATTATTTTCACTTGTTTTTTGGTTCCTCTACATTTGGTAATTAAGTAACATGTTTAAACTGAACCAATAAAATGTTAAATTAGAAGTTGAACCAAAATACTTAATTGAATGCACTCAAAGATATAGGTGAAGGTACCATCATCTAAGCATTAATTTCATTCTTCTGTAGAAGCAGTGACACAGACTTTTGATAAACATTCTTTCCAAATATATTGATTAAGTGAATGGTATAAAAACATCTGATCTTCTACCCAAAAGGGAACATAAGCCATGCACTAAATGTGTGTCTGCTTTCAGTAAGAAACCAATGAGGAGTTTCAAGAATTATTAAGGACTTGAAAATATAAAACGACAATAAAATTCTCTTTGAAGGGAACTAAAGACAATGATGCATTCTGGTATCACAATAGGTAAAGGTCTGCTGTGCATGTAATGATGAAAATCAAGACATGGGAACTAGGAAAGGTTGTACCAAGTTTTGTTTCTGTGTCAAAATGAAAACATGCTTAAATGGGCAACCTTTGGTAAAATAATCTTTGAGATTATTATAATGTTGTCTTTTTTATCAAATAGATTAACACATAAAATAAATAATTAAGTCCTACTTATATAAAAAAAGGAATAAAACACAGGAAAAAATATCCCAGTAGAAATGCCATTTTAGGCCCACAGGATTTTTATTATGGTTATCCAAGTGGTCATGAAAGAAGTAAGTGGGCAATGAAAAATAAATTTAAACAGCATACACAGGGCTGTAGCTTAAACCATATGTGTAAATATGTATTTGATTGAAATTTATGAATTTATTAATATGGCCAAATCATGGAAACAAATATATGGGATCTATTTGGTTATATGGCTGATTAACTATAAATAATCAAACACTGTGGTAAAACAGTCAAAGAAATAATGAAGTTATTGTGCAAGGTTAATATGAACAGCAGAAGGAATGTAAAAATGTAAAGTGGTCTTCTAATTCTTGTGTAAGTTTTGTTATGGTTATTAAAAAGACAGTATCGTATTAGAAAGCCCCCACCCACTTTCCCAATGCTGTATACATTATACAAATCTGTGACAAATGTATTACCATTTCCAAATACCTCTCTGTTCATTAATTTATAGTTGCATAGAAAGGGAAGAAGAAAACAATAATATATGCTTATTATAAAAACAAAATATCCATTTCTCTTTGGATAGTCAGTGTTTTACTCTTTCAGTAGAACACACAGTCACCACTCAACACTGTGGGTCAAGGAGCCATGGAGCTTCTGATCAAATGGAATTTGGAATTGGCGTTTGCTGAAAAGGACAACACTGTACGTCAGGAAACATTGGTTGGCCAGATGAATACTTCACATTGCCTGTGGGAAGGGAAAATAGCACTCTCAGAACATTTGCATAAAACATTACAGGTAGCAGAGATTTGTCAATTCTTCAAGGAAATAAAAGTGCTTCTTTCAGAAAGAGTCTTAACTCCCATGTGACTGTTAAATACAGTAGGAGATTCTTCTTCAAAGGTTTAGCTTGCTGAAGTTTCCTTGTCCTTTGTTCCCTGCTCTCAAGGCTAGAACTTCCTTCTTCTCTGTGTTCCCTTGGCCCTGGTCAACAACCTTCCCACCAGTCCTTATCTATGGAGCCCACGTTCCACATCTGCTACCCACTCTGTTAATTACCCCTGCCATCGCAATGGCTACTCCCACTGAAATTGATCTGGTCTTCCTACCAGGGTAACTGCATTCTTGCCCTTTTCAAGTTAGCCAACTGGGTTCAGCTTAGATAGTGTGGTCTAACCCTAGCCAACTGGGGAACAACACAAGCATTAGGGGCTAACTCCATCAGGGATAAGAACTCCTTCCTTTCTCTTGTTCAGGTGTGCTCTCACCATTGCACCATCCACAAGACACACCCATCTATAGAAGAAAATTGCCTTGCTGAGAAAATTCTTTATCTGAGTTCTAGTTCTTCTTTTCAGCACTGAGGAACAAGCATGCATTTCTAACATGACTTTTGCTTCCTGCAATGAGGTCCCTTCCTCTCATGCTGAAGTAACCTAGTCTGCTTTCTATCACTGCAGCTGATTTAGAGGGAAGCCTGGAAGTCTTTTGTCTTGGCCAGGCTGGAGGCTAAATTAAAATTGAGAGGACTTCACTTCTTTCTGCTGGAGGTATCAATGGTGAGTGAATGAGACTGGTGAAAATGTCCCATATCTTCCTGGGGGGCTGTGGGGGTCATCTGTAGGGGAGGTACCCTAACAATGCCAACCCATCTAGGTCCCAAGCTGGAGTCCAGAGAAGAGGAAGAGGAGGCAGAAATCATAATCCAAAGGTGTGCAGTGGTGCCAGTTAAAGTTAAATGTCCCAGGCCAGAGACAATATAAACCCAGGCCACACTCATGGATGCACTATTAACCTTCAGAAGGGAGGGTCAAACATTTGGTCTTCTCAAAGGTTTTTGAAATTAGAAGAAAATGTTCAAATCTCTGTAAAATGAAATCATCCAAACTGGACCATGCCTCACAAATCATGAAAGGCCTTTCTGGACTCTCAGGAAAGATACTCCATCTATCCTTACACCTTATTTTATGGGGGACTTTAGCATAAAGTCCTGTTCCCTGGAAGCAGGTTTCTAATGAAGCTGCTAGAAAATCTGCCCATGGAGCCGCTCCTCTTCCCAGGTATGCTGAAAGCAGCAAACTCATTTGACTCTGGCCTAGAGCCTATTTTCCATGACTATTCAAATTTGGATTCTTCAGATACTTCCTTCTCCATTTTGAACATCTGATTGTCATGTTAGAGGGAGCAAAAATCCAGCAAACCCTGATGGGTTCCAGGCATCGTACTGAGGTGAGGCTCTCTTGGGAAGCAGGTGTGAAAGATATCTCAGCCAGGCAGCCTCATTCAATTCTAATATGAGGTAAGTGCCAACCACGGTAAATTCAAAGTAGTTTGAGGACAGAGAAGGGGAGAGATTAACTGTATATGAGAAAGGAACATTTTGTTTCATATTAGTATTGATAACTGAAACTCTGGTGCTGAATCATGTTGAATAGAAAGCCAAGAAGATGTTTGAATTATGTCTATGTACTCCATTACCCTTGAGAATTAGATATGTCTATTAATTAGACACACAATACTTCTCATTTTAGGTTGTCAGAATTCTAAAAATTTAAGATCATGCTATGTAAATATTAGCTCAACCCTCCAGCTGAAAATATATACTTTCATGAATTTCCATTTGACCCAAGACACAAAAAACAAAGAAATGAGAAGAGAAGGAAAATGCTGATGAGGAAAGCAAAGAACGAAAAACAAATGGAGAGGGAAGGAAGAAAATGGGAAAGAGGCCTCCTGTATTGAGTCAGATATTTGCTCCATCCATTAAGTTGCTGTATAACCAGGAAACATTTAGCTCTTTGTAAACTCAATTTCTAAAATCTAAAAATGGAGTAGAAGGAGAAGGCCTCTGAAGATCATTTCCTGCTTTAAATTCTGAGCATTTGTATTATAGTAAGTATCTGAGGATTTTATAAGATTCTCTCTTTTTTCCTTGCCTTTGTCACTCACAGCCTCATTCTACCTGAGGACCATCAGGACTAACCTCATCATACCCTTTATCCTTTATTTGAATGGGCCACCATAAAAAGCTCCAGACTCCTGGTCACCCTTCCATTACCTGTATTTATATTGATCATACAAAGATCTGCATGCCCCTTTTTGTGTCCCCATGCCCTGCCCTTCCTAGCTCTTGAAACCTGTCCTATTAGGTCATGTGGCCCATGATCCACAAAACCCATGTTCCCAGACCTTTCTCTGAATGCTGCCTGCATCTATTTGCTCGAATCAGTATTTGCATCTACCTGAAGACAGAGCTTCCCTCATAACCCTCTCACATAGTACTTCCCCTGCCCACCCTCCCCAAATTCCTCACATACTGCATGAGTCTTTTTCTAGGTCCTTATTGAGGCCTTTGGGGTATCTTTTTTCTCTTCTCCCTGAAAACACTCAGCTTTGAATCTCATGTCATTGGATATACCAATCCATAATGCATTAATCTACTGATTCTGTGGGTCATGTTCCTTCACTTCTTGAAGTAAAAAAAAATGGCTCAATGTCACCCACTCTAAAGCTATTTTTAAATGTTAGTAATGTCAACATCCATGGAGATGATTCTTCCAACACTCTGGCTTCTTGGTTCTTTGAGCTCTTTTCCTTCAAAGGTCCTGTCCTCCACCTTTCTTAGCCATTCACACAAATGTCCAAATATGGACCATTACTTGCAACTCCTCTGACTTCAGTATCATTCAACGTAACTTCTGATAACCACCTGTACCTTCACAGCTTGCTTCCCCTACAACTGCAAATTTATCCATCCTTTGATAACAGGATCCATTGATCCTCCCATCTTTATTTCTGTCTCCCACCCTGGACATTTCCTCATTCCTCTCACTACTGAGCTTAAGCATCTAGTTCAATTATGATAATCACATCTTTGCCTCTTCCCTTGAATTACTGTACTCACTTTGTCAAACCCCAACCTCAACTTTTTAAATGCAATACTCAGCCCACTCTGATGCCCGTGCTCATGAACTTGAATATGACTAGATGGCAACTTACAACCCTGCAGAATGGCCTCATGTGAAATTCATGAGTGGCACCTTTAATGCTGCTTGTAGTCACACTCTATTTCCCAGGCCATCTGCTTTTCTGTTCTCCAAGAAGCTATCACACATCCTCCAGTCTCTCCTCACACCTCTGACACCTCCTCCCCAACCTCACTCCCTGCTAAAGTCCCAGCTTCCAATTCACTCAGACAACAGAAGCAAGCAGAAGGGAACACCCACAGCTCTCACCACACCCTGTCTACTTCACATACTCCTGTCTTTTAGTTAAGATCCCAGCCTCTCTTGCCAATAAGACAATCATTCAGAGGTTTCATTGTTTCAAAAAGATTAGTACACAAGTTCATGAAAGAAAATGTTCTCCAAAGCTACCTTTGCTTTGTGGCACATTATTAATAAAAGGATGTAATAAGAAAATGGGAATGGAAAACAAAATCTCAGGATCCTTAACTTACTATGTAAATTAAGTGTGGGAGCTGAGTCACAAAAAACCACCTTCCTAAACAGATAGTTGCAAAGGAAGAAGGCCAGTGACCTCCCTCACAAATTACTCACAAGGAAATTCCTATGGACCCCCAAATCTTTACCCTAAAACAGAGTTCTGTTGAATTTCACCCTGACAATGTAAATTAACAGCTTATCTTTATAGGACAAAGACAGGCCTAGAAGTCATCTCTCTGCTCACCCTCAGAAAAATGCGTATTTGACTGCTGCTTCTACTCTAGACATACTTTATCTTATATAAAATGCAGATTTACTGAGCGTGAGACGAATGCATAATTGACTGTTTCTCTACCAGCTCCTGCCTGCTCTTTCCTTTTTAAATATTGAAGTCCTCAAAATCTTTTCTGGAAGACACACACACAGACACACACAGACACACACATACACACAGAGACACACACACGCTACAAATTCTACTGTAACTTGTGCCTCTTTCTCTGGGGTGTGTCTTCAACCTTGGCAAAGTAAATCTCTAAATTGATTGAGATCTGTCTCAGATACTTTTTAGCTTATAGAAAATACTGAAAGGCATAAGGCTATAGCTTCCAACAGTTCTCAGCAAAATTTTAAGTAAAAAATTGAAATATTTTCCCCCTCAAAGTAACAAAACCATAACTGTAGTGCCATTTTTTTTTAGGTCAATGTTTTGTAATAGCCACCTTAAGTAGACATTTGAGAGAGCAGTGGTGGCCAAATCTATCTAGAGTGACTTTATGTAGCACATAAGATGTCATTAACAAGCTGTTAGAACACAAAGGATATACACATGGTATTTTCAGTATCTGGTGGCTCCCAAGCCCACCCCCAGAGTGATAAACTGCTGTACAGAATCAACTAACATTTAAATGTCAAGTAAGTTTACTTATTTACATGGAGAATTAAGTGGGAATAAAATCAGTGGTGGATAATCTACTTATTCTAGGTTGGGATCAGTAACATGGAGCCAATCAACCCATTAACTCTTACCTGAGGCCTGCTGGGGACATTTGCTAAAAGAGAAAACACAAGAAATCAGTTAAAGGCAGTACTGTTACTTTGTTGGTTCCAACTTTCAGGCATGCAAATGCGTGGAAAGTATCACTTTACATGGGGTAATAATAGCCCAGCTGTTAAATGGACGCGAATAGGAAGATAAGAAACACATTTTGAGGGTTTTTTCCTGACTAAATGCTTCAGTGAGAGTTAGTTTTCCTGGTTAGTTTCTCGTATCCCATGTGATTTAAGATTTAGTGCATACACTAACGCATTCAGTGAGTACTTAGTCTTGCAAAAAATCTCATTTCCTATTTAAATCATACTGTATTTGGTTTATATATCAGAACAGAGCACATTCTCCTTACTTTGCTGAGTACTAATTCTGATCAAGGGACCACTGGAAGCATAAGTCTTTGGTTTCTGCCTCCCTTGACCCACCCTTGACACACCCTGGACTTTAAGGCCCAGCCCAGGAAAATGGTGGCTAAGCACTTGCATCAAGGAAAGCGCCGGCCTAATCCTCAGCAGCCTTCTGGGCAGGTGGGATAATAATAGTCCCTTAGATGGGCCCAGTTAGGAACACTGGAGAAGTTAGACTATGGTGTCTAATTCGCTTTTGCAGACAGCTCAATTCCTTTTTGGTTCCAGAGTGCATGACAGTGAAGGTGATTTGGTGGGCTCTGCAAAGGCAGCCACTACCATCTCTTGTCTAAGGCATCTGTTTTTCATCCCCTATTTTGCTACACGATCATCTTGTTCTCAATGCTGGGGGAAATGGAGGAGATCTGTCCCCAGTAATGGCAACATCTGCTCTTGCTCAAATAAGAGTTGTCCCTAATCATCTAGCATGCTGCACTCCTTCCATCTCTCACTGTTCTATGCTGAGGCAGGGAAAAGGCATCAGTGACCATATGCTATGTGCCAGAAGCTACGTGGGAAAAAAAGAGCAAGAGTGAAGAGTGCCCTTTCTATGATGTCAAGAGGTAAAGTATTTGGGGGAGAAATAGGGCTAAAAGGAGCCTAGTTTTGCCAGATTTGTAAGTTACATCCAGGAGAAAAGAGTGAACCTAGCTGGGTGAGGTGGCTGATGCCTGTAATCCCAGCACTTTGGGAGGCTGAGGCCAGTTGATCATGAGGTCAACAGACCATCCTTGCCAACATGGTAAAATCCTGTCTCTACTAAAAGTACAAAAATTAGTTGGTTGTGGTGGTGTGCACCTGTAGTCCCAGCTACTAGGGGAGGGTGAAGCAGGAAAACCACTTGAACCCAAGAGGCGGAGGCTGCACTGAGCTGAGAAGGTGACACTGCACTCCAGCCTGATGACAGAGCAAGACTCTGTCCCTCCCCGCCCCCACAAAAAGGGTGGGCTTCCATAGTGTCCAAGGGATAGCTGAATTGAATTATTAAGTACACCATAGGTTTACAGACTCTTTTTAAAAGAGACAGCTATGCTTCTCTTGCAAGTAACATAAGTAACAAATAACCAAACCCTGGACAGAAGTCTAATCCATTATGCTCCAAACCAATACTTTTAAACTTACAGCCTTTTATCAAATAAAAGGCTATGGGTACTTGCCTGAACAAATCACACAAACATATTTTAAAGAGGAAATCATTGCAGTGCAGTGAGTTTTGGGTTTTTGATGAATGCCATTCAAGCTTAATAAACATAGGCAATTCATAGTGAAAACATGCCTGTGGGTCAAAAATAATTTTGAAAGCACTTGTTGGTCTATCAGCAAAACTTAGTTGGCTTACTGCCAGTATTCCATACATTTGAAGGACATAAATGAAAATCGGACAAAAAAAGTTTATACCAAAAAATAAAAATGGTTACTGCAGTCGGTGGGAATTTTAATATGTACATTTGTTAATTGGCAGTACAGTTAAACTCCCTTCCTTAACTCCTTGCCAGGTAGTGATGGAAATGCCTGCTTCTCTCTCCTCTAAGACTCAACATAAATAATTTTAAAAAGATTTTACAAGGCCATAATTCAAGAATGCTATCAGGACCAACTGGGTTATTAATTCAGACAAAGGAGTTCTAAAGTGTTACGTGCAATAATATGTAGACAGAGTTAAAAAACTGTAATGTTGAAGTAGGCAATTTGCAGAATTAGGATTTATGAATACAGAGTTTCATTTTAATTCGAAGATTGCCAAGAGTGGAAATTCATTTGGGGTCATGCTAATTTTTAATCCACAAAGGATCAAAAGTCAAGATTTCCATGCAGATCAATTCATTGCATGCTGGCGACAAGCATTTTTAAAGTCCTAATTAGTTACAGGGGCTCAAGGGACTGGCTTGGCATTGGGAGGGTGCCAATCTGATTTGTTTAGATAAATTCTCCAAAGGTGGTTGGTAAGCTTTGGGAATCACAAAGGCTTATTAAAATATTTGCTGGCTGAGCAACTTCAAAGGGACAAAAGAACAAATGAATCCTACAGAACCTTTTGAGTACTATCTGGGAATGCTTCAAGGAAACCTTCTTAGCAAGAAAATGTAATGATTCACTCAAGTCAGAAACATACTGGGACAAAGTGTGATGACCCACACTTGTAATCCCAGCACTTTGGGAGGCCGAGTTGGATGGATCACTTGAGGCCAGGAGTTTGAGACCAGCCTGGCCAACATGGTGAAACACTATTTCTACTAAAAATACAACAATTAGCTGGGTGTGGTGGCATGTGTCTGTAGTCCCAGCTACTTGGGAGGCTGAGGCATGAGAACTACTTGAGCCTGAGAGGCGGAGGTTACAGAGACCTGATATGGTGCCACTGAACTCCAGTCTGGGCAACAGAGTGAGACTCTGTCTCAAAAAAAAGGGAGAGAGAGAAAGAATCATGCATTAGGCACCAAGTCTACCTTCCATGGTGATTTCTACTGTGTATCAATTTTTAACTGGTTTAATAATTATAGGCAGAATATGAAAATACATATCAATTTTATAAATAAGTCAATTCAGCTTTTATTTTTATGAAAAGTTGTCCCTATCTTGTATAAGTTTTTAATGCCAGAGAAAAAAATGTGAATAGCAGAACTTTCAGAAGGCAAAAATAATAACATGGATATTTCAAAGGATTCTAAAACACACTCTTCATCATTTCGTGTATGGATGTGCTTGAATTCTTGAAAAGAAGACATGACTAGTAATGCTCATTCAGAAAACTATAAATATTATAAATATTTGTGAATGTGCAAAGTTAAGACTATGAGAACGTGAAGCCAGCTGCTCCAAACCAATACTTTTAAGCCAACAGCTTTTTATCAAATAGAAGGCTATGGGTATTTTATATACAAACATATTTAAAAGGAAATCATTGCATTTCAGCAGGTTTTGAGTTTTTGACAAATGTGATTCAAGCATAGTAAACATTAAGGAATCTCAGGGCTCCATAAGCCACTCTCTGAACACTGACAATGACACAGGTGAAGAGGGGACCGATGCAGGGGAGAGGATGAACCTCTGTGATGTGGGCCCCGCTGAAAGTACTGTGTATACTTCACTCAGGAACCAGTATCAGTGAATAGCTAACAGGATTCCCAACCAATAGGAATTTTATACTTGCCTTTAAAGGGAGGCCATACAAAAGACACACACGTTTACCTCTTACAATTCATTTTTGCACTAAATTGCAATTATTTATTTTTAACAATGTTCTTTTTTAAAACCACACGAGTCAATCTTTTGTAAAATCTAGATGTCAGAATTTACTTTGAGAAAGATTTAAGAGTGAATTCTTTAGAAAATGGAACTTGTAAAAATCACACTTTTTAGAGTAGGATTTTTAATATGGAAATTATATATTTTATATTTATTACAAGGTATATATTGAAACACATTTCCCATCCTGTCACTTCCAACCTTTAAAATTGAAAATGTTCACCATAATATTAAATAAAAACTTCTAAACATGCTTTGATGTACAGAATTTGCTTTTAACTAATTATTAAGCTATTTAGGTATAAGCTAAACTAAATTTCCTTTAAGAATAATTCGGGCTCACAAAGACTATGATGAGGTTTTATTTAGTCACTAAGTAATATACAATTGAAAATCAAAACTTCTAAATAAAAATTCGACGTTGAATTACAATCAATAAAAAAGATTTAATCAGTTTATCTATTATGGTGGTTACACAGCCTGGAAAATAAGCAACAATTTGGTAGCATGTGAGCATTCACTGACCCTCTTAAGCTTTTGTGAGACTCTACAGAGCTGAAAGTGTATCTATATGTCTGCACATGTGTGCGTGCATGCACACATGTACTTTGGGGGTTAGGGAGGTGGGTGTGGAGATTGACATACTGTAAATGTGATTCTGCAAACTTTGAAAAGCATTATAGTAGAACTACAAATAAAAACTGGGCAACAACACATTGGCAAAATACAAATAGATATATTCATGTGCTGATAGAACCCATAATATAATCTTTAGGCAAATATTCCTGAAAATTCATAAAGAAATATATTTTATTTTTTTGTTGTTTTGAGACACAGTCACACTCTGACATCCAGGCCGGAGTGCAGTGGCATGATCTCAGTTCACTGCAACCTCAGCCTCTCAGGTTCAAGTGATTCTCATACCTCAGCCTCCCAGGTTCAAGTGATTCTCCTGCCTCAGCCTCCTGAGCAGGTGAGATTATAGGCTTGTACCACCATGTCCGGCTAATTTTTTTTGGCATTTTTAGTAGCAATGGGGTTTCACCATGTTAATCAGACTGGTCTCGAACTCCTGACCTCAAGTGATCACCTGCCTTGGCCTCCCCAAGTGCTGAGATTACAGGCATAAGCCACAGCACCCAGTCCAGAAGTATATTTTAAATAGCTATTTTCACATTCTGCTAATGATGACATTTAAAAAATTACAAAGCCATATAGAATGAAGAATAATTTTGAAATGAAGTCAACATATCTTACTTATCTACACTTCTGATAATTGATAATCTCTTTTTCCTCATTTCGAATGGCATTTTCTAACAATATGACAGAAAAGGGTAAAATAAGAGGCTATGCTTTACATGAATTCTTCTTTCAGTGACTGCCCTGGATTTAAAATCAGTTTGAGAGTAAATCATTCTAAAATTACAAATAATGTCTTCATACACTTTCAAAGATTATTTAAAATATAATTGTAGCACTAATTTATACATATATATACTTGTGTGTGTATATACATATTTAGCAGTATCACTAATACATATATATATTTGTATGTGTGTGTACCTATAAATATATATAAATTTATATTCATATAAACTTATGTGTGTATATATTTATATAAATTTATATAAATGTTATATATTTATAAAAGCATATATACTTGTATGTATATATTTATATAAACATACTTGTATGTATGTTTATATTTATATAAAAGTAATTTATACATATATACTTGTATGTATGTGTACATATATGTTTATATATACTTGTATGTGTGTGTGTATATATGTTTATACACACACACATACAAGTAAACTGTTTCTGCTAGAAACACCAGAAGTGTTTTAGGTGAGAGCTCAGCCAAAACTGCAAGGTGGCAAGATGTTGAAGACAAAACATTTAGAAAAACTGAGTAAGTAAGAATCATTATATAATTTCCCCCAGGATTTGGTTATTTTTTGGTTCTTGGTTGTTCAGATGGAAGTTTCACAGGGTCCTAATCTACGATGCCTTAAACTGGCCTTTCTACAACGACTATTTTATTCCACGAGAAAAGAAATCAGCAGGGATAAAGTGGGAAAATCTGAAAATAATCCCTTTCTGCACCAGAGTCTCAGACATTGGAGAACATTTGAAGAGAGGAAGTTACACTAGAAAGGCTATTTTCATGCCTTGTTTGGCATGTCACTGAAAGCTCTTTGAACTAAGATGTGTTCCTTACAATAACTTGCATAGAGGAGGATAATTTCTTCTTAAAACCAGACTTGTTCTTTTATTTGCCTTCATTTTATCACCTCTTGGGCATATTGAAAAATCTCAAAGAGCAGAACTGCGTTGCAACGGTACCCCTGTGACTTGATAGTATCTAGGCTGAGCTTCATTTTCTTTATCAACATATATAATGTTTGCCTTATTTTCAGATAATATTCAGTCCTGTTTCTAATAAGGTTTTTGTTATCTTAAGGAAGAAGACCAAGGGCTGCACGCAGAAAAAGGGAAGGAACACGCGCAGCTGTGGTGTTATGATCTTTCATACTCACGGCAGCAAGATGGAAATGTGCTGTGAATCTGCTCCATGACCTCCGTGAGATCCGTGCTGGTATCGTGCGGTGGGGCCAGCAGGTCCTCTCCCGCTGTGACAGCAAATAAAGAGAACAACAAAGCTTCTCAAATTCATGTCAAGCCTTCCACTAAAACCCCAGTTCAGGAGAAAGTACTCCTACCAGCCTCTAAATATCAATGTGAAAAGAGTACCCACTGCGAAGGACAATTTTAGGGGAATAAACCCAAAACATTTTTGCTTGAGTGTTGGTAATAGAATTTTACATAATTAAAATGTACTAGATGTTTGTGTAGAAAGAATCCACACATCACGGGACTGAAAAATAGGAGAAAAACAAGTAATATAGTCTTATTTCAATATTTGAATTGGAAATCTACTATTTTGTACCACAGTTATTTTTTCATACAAAAAAATTCCACCAATTTTCTTTTTCCGTGCTCCTTTCTTTGGAGACTTCAGCTTAGGCCAGCTTACCCTGTCATGAAAGTGAAGGTGTCTTATTTAAGATACTTTTCACTAGGATATGTTTTTAATTCTATAATCTATAGTTAAAATAATTCTCTTATTTAAAAATATGAAAATAATCTTAATATTTTAATTTTTTTCTGATTAATGTACCAAAAGATATCTCACAAACAAATTAATTTGGTTACAATATATAGTTCTCAGTAAAATTCTAGAATTTTAATTTCATGGATGACAAAATGTCATTGATGAACACCTAGTTTACGAGGTGCCAGGCTGTTCTAACCATTTTAGAAATAGTCATTCTTTACTCCCCTCACAAAACCCTATGACTCAGCACTATTATTACCCTCCCCATTTTACAAATAAAGAAATCAAAGCATGGAAGGTTCTACAGTTTTCCCAGAATTACACAGCTTCTGAGTGGCAGAATGGGAATTAGAATTCAGGCAATCTGAATCCATAATCATGCTCCTAACCACTCTCCAATATTGCCTTGAAATATGAGCTAATTTTGAAATTGGATAAATTTCAAAATTGTCCTTCCTAGCATCAGTGACAGGTCCCCATTGTGACCAAGGAGAGGCTACGTGGGACCTCTGCCTCTGATGCGACAGGCAGCACAAGGTCTACATGGATTAGGATGAAGAAGAGGGAATAAATGAGTTTCCAGACCTAGGCAGAGAAAACCATAATGTTTGGTAGGATATTATTAGTTCTGAATATGTACAAATATAACATTTTAGAGACAGAAAGTGTACCAAAAAAATAATTCACAAAGCAAATAATGTCTTGCTCATTGTAAAAGGACAGAGCGGGTTTTTTTCACCTTTCACCAAAATTCAATCCACTACTACAGATTATATAAACAAGTGTACTATAGCTTATTTGAAAATGTTTGCTTTTTGATATTGTTTCAATGGATTTGCATCTTTTTAAGGCCAAATGCAAAACTCTTTTACTTCCTAAGGCGCCAGTGTGTGAGAATGTTACTTAACACGAAACACAAACAAATGGCAAGGCACAAAGCAGACTTGGTGGCGGAGCAGTGCGTTGGGGACACCGACCTGCCTGGTGGAACTGTGGGCCGGAGGCGTCTGGATCAAGTGAGTAGCTCAGTGTAGAATGCTGAGGAGAAGCCCACGGGGAAACACCGTTGATTCGGGAATCAGATTCAGGCTGGAATCACAGTCAGAGGTTAAAGCAGAGAAAGGATTCAAATAACCATAAGGAACAACATTTCCTGTTTAATCTCCCCTCCCTCACCATGGATAATTAAATCATAGAGAGTTCTCTGCCTTCAAATGTTTTCAACACATTTTAGCATCAGCTGATGGGGGCTTTGGCCCTTCTCTTTCTGCTTGGGCACCCTGAAGAACCCACTTGGTTATGTTGCAAAATTCATTTATCAACCTCATTTTTATCCCTCAATTTTTCTATTATTTTAATGTTAATTAAGTGAATACTGAAGCACATTTCGCTCATATTTTAAACATCAGCAGTGGGTTTCTTATACAGTAAATTTATCCAATTGCAAAATTAGCTTATAATTCAAGGCTCTATTGGAGAGTGGTTAGAAGCATGATTATAGATTCAGCTTGCCTGGATCCTAATTCCCATTCTGCCTCTCAGAAGCTGTGTAATTCTGGGAAAACTGTAGAACCTTCCATGCCTTAAGTTCTTTATTCGTAAAATGGGGAGGGTAATAATAGTGCCTGGTCATAGGGTTTTGTGAGGGGAGTGAAGAACGACTATTTCTAAAATGGTTAGAACAGCCTGGTACCTAGTAAATACTTCGAAAATGCACTCACACAAATCTTTGAAACAGTGATGGATATGCTGACAAGTACATGGTCGAATTAGAAAGTGCGAGCCACCATATAGGGAATGCAGATGTTACAATTCGTTCATGCAGATTTTTCCATTAAATCTATATTAGTTGAAGCCCGGTAGTTCTGCCAGTTTTTACTATCAGAGTTGAATTTTCCATCTCCTTCTGGCATTCATCATGCTGAATTGTTTAGAAGAGATAAGCGCTCTGCGGTCTTGGATATAGAGAGCCATTTGGATATCAGCTATTTCTAAAAGCATTACTGCGTGATTCTCAAGGCATATGAGCCATTAGGCAGCACTGTCTAACGGGATGGAGGGAATAGGGGAAGGCGGGTGAACAGAAAAGCCCTTTGCTCTCCAGTGAGCATCAACAAGCCATGGCAAATAAAGATTTTGAGCACAGCTTCCTTCTACAGTGATTCCATCTATGTTAACACTTTCATATTCTAAACAAGAGATTGCAAGAGAAAATCCATCCCTTACACAGCACCGTTCGGGAACTTCAAGGTCACAGAATGAAAAAGTTAACTTTTTCAATGTATGTGGCTGGCATTCAAACATTCCAGGGGGCTTCTAGAAAGCCAGCTCTTGGGTCACTCTTGGTAAACTCTTACTTTCCAAATATGTGGGATTGGGAGGCCCCGAAGTAAGCCTTCCACTAAACAGTCTCACCCAAATTCTGAAACACTGAGAGACCTAGAGAAAAGTGTATGGTCACATTATAAAGAGTGATCTATATGTAGATAAAGCAGAAATAACACTGTTTTGAATTATTCTGACCAGTTAAAAAGACTGAGAGCAACTGTGAAAAGATATTTTTCTAAAATTTGAGGGAATCACTGGAGAGAAAGTTGTTCCTGCTTTGAGTCAATATATCATTTCTGTAGAAAGACACTCCTATTATACCGCCTAGGGGCTCCACACAGCACAGACTAGAGAAAAAGACAAAAGATGACATGCATGTTGATGTCAGGGATTCTTCAAGAGAGAGGAGCTCTTGGCCCCTGTGCTGGGACTCTATGCTCTAGCACTTGCTGCAAAGGCCTCTCCATCACTAGTTCTGAGACATCACTCCTATTCCTAACTGCTACATGCCATCAAGTACTTAATTCCCTACAGTGTGCTCTCTCTATATATGAAAGTGTTTTGCTATGGTCTCTAACAAGATGGTAGGCATCAGAAAAAGGCACAAACTGTATTGATGCTTCTTCGATATCCCAAAGAACAGTGTTTTTCAAAACTGAATGAAATAACTATCGATGAATTATAGAATCAGTTCGGTAGGTCCTGACCAGCATTAAGAAAGAAAAATAGAAAAAAGAAAGAGAGTGAGGAAGAAAAGGAAAAGAACAGAAAATAAGAGCTGGCATTTCTCTATAAAGGCAGGTATCATTTTGTATTCTCCATACATGTATGTATTCATCATAATGTAAATTGTATTTCTTATCATCCAGAAAGCTTGCAAGCAACTCCCATAAAACATGGTCCAGTGTTAGGAAATAATAGTAGCAAATTAATAACCATCTTTTGCTAAATTTCTTAAAAATAGAAAGGAATGATTCTTGGAGTCAGCATTCTTGCCTCACTGGAAGAAGGCTTTAGAATGCCCATTTCAGGTCTCGCAATTCCTTGATATCCACAGATGTTTCCCATGTATAAATCAGGAAGATATATGTCATAGGATATTTTCCCTCAAACAGTTCAGAGATGAGGTTCAGTTCAGTGTTAAAGATGATTGGGAAATTCCACCGTAAGCTGGGCAAACACAGTTTTCGTGCCAGTGAGGATTTATATGCTTACATGTAAAAGGAAATTTCTAAGCCAGTCTAAATTAACTAAGGAGGTAAGAAATTGAAAGTGGACTTCTCTTCCTCTCCTGACACCTGGACCAAGTCCCAGGGCAGTGGACAGGTGGCCTGGGGAGGTGTGACGCTGAATACTACACACCCTACCTGCTCCAGCAGCTGTCGGAGGCGGTGGAGCTGAGACTCCAGCTGTTTATTGTGATCTTCTAAAATCTGCATCCTAGCCTCTAGCCGACCTTTGTGCTGCCTGAGGAGTTTTGCTTCTGCTATAAGTTCTGAATCCTCAGATGTGTGATGGGGAGATACAATCGACTCTGGCGGTGAACCAACAGGGAGCCCCCTTCGGAGGTGCTGGTCCTTCAGCTGCTCATATTCCACCTGCAGATTTCTAATAGAGAAAGGGGCAAAAAACAGAATGACTACCATGTACATTATCTTCTCTTCAAAATTGTCTGTGAGCTTCCAATTTAGCTCATGCTAGTTCTTCTTATAGGAAAATGTGTATTAATAGTAAGATGAGCCTGCATGAATAAAATTGTAGTTTTCAGCAAGTGTCCCAGTAGACATCATCACTGAACCCTGAAATGCTGCTGTATCTGCAGCCAGCATTCCAGTTTGTCAATGACCTCTAAAATTTTCATTCCACCTTTCTTAGACAATAGTCTTGAAAAAAGAACGAATGGGGGCTACAGTGAAATTCATATGAAAGAAAGGATGACATATTTCCTTCTCCCAGGCCTAGCACACCTTTGTTCTTCCTCCAGGTCAGCAATGATCCTTTCCAGTTCTCCACGTTCTTCCCTCTCTACTGACTTCAGGATCTGAGCTGGGCTCTGCGGCTGGCTCACCGGGGACTCTCCTCCAAGTGTTTGGCAATACTGCTGGATGAGGGCATGCTCGTCTTCCCTAGCAAGACAAAGGAAACAGACCCAGAAGCTCACATCTGGATGGTGATGTTTTTCAACATAAAGGAAGTAGAAATGACAATGGACAGGACAGTGGCTAGGCCAAGTTTGTCTTAGAGCTCAGTGTTTCCATGACTTCCCTTTTAAAACTCTAGGAAGAAGTTCACCTAGCAGAGCATGTATATTATATGAGCCAACATTTCAGGCTTTATCTTCTTCTAACAGCTCTCTCTCATAAACTTCAGAGGGCATATCTTACTCAGCAGAAAAACAAAAGTAAGGAAAAACATTTAATGTAAAAGATACTGTAGACAAAATCAATTACTGCATGTCTAAAGAGTTGATTAAAAGACTAAGAGTAAGAATAATCTGACTTAACTGACTTTAGAATTTGGTTGAAAGTAATCCTGAAAGGCTTTGTAAACCATACAATGGGGTTTATAATCCTTATGTTCTTTTATTTAAATAGTTCAGCACAAATTATAATTATAGATATTTATAACGTCTCTACAGATACTTTACCTTATATTATTAGCAGGTCATTTTTAGGGTTGATCATTCTGCATTAGAACAAGAAACTAAATTTAATGCATGTGGGTTCTCCCACTTATTTAACTACTTGTCTAATGAACTGGACAGAGCAGTAACGTGGTTGAATTAGTAACTGACATAAGTGAACGTCTAACAGATTTGATATATTTATGGCAAGAAAATGCTTTCTAGCAGACTTGGAATTTCTTCTCTTCTTTTAACAAGAGAGATCCAGTGAGATCTTGTAAATGTGCAAATACCAGATCTCCTGGCTAATGCTAGCAGGACAGTCCATTAACAGATGGCACCTGGTCTGCTTGATGGCTTTTGGTAAACAAGTGCTGGAATCAATGCCTTTACAGGGTAAGGCAGCAGGAAATCCTCGTGTCAGTTATGAAGCTATCAGAGTATAAAATGGAGCTATCTCATGACTGAAGCAGCTCCTTCCTGTGTAAGCAATGGGTGCTACAAACATCCCTTAAAGACCTCTTCTGTTACTCTGGAGTCAGAGTGCATCCTACTGCAGTCAGGTAGTGGCACTGGGTGTGTGTGGCACTGGGAGTCCTGGGCGTCTCTCAGCTTCACCAGAGCCTTGAGATTACCTGTGCCCTTGAGCTGACGATTAACAGCTGATGCTGGGGAAGAGCTCTGGTACTTGTAATTCTGATTTGAAAACTCATCTCAGTGTTCCTGCAGTTAGGAAAAATTCACCTGTGTTCCTTTGTTAGTTTACTCTAACAAAGAAGGGACTCGAAATTGTATCAGAAAGTTGCTGAATTCCTAGAAAAGGTTTGTCCTGAGCATTGACATCAGAGAGATAGATGAAACAAATGAGAAAATGGAATGCTTTGGTATTCTGCTTGTCAAACAGCCAGAGCAAAAGACGTGCCACTTGTTGATTTACTTTACTTTCTTCATCAATAAACCTCCTCTTGTCTTTCCCTCTCTCTAGAAATATACAGATATAGATACATATATGTGTGTATGTGAATACTATATATTTAAATAAAGGTCATATATTTTGGTTAAGACCACAACATAATAATAAATATGTAACCTGACCTTCCTGCTTTTATTAAATTAATTTTAAAAGAGGGTGGGGTTGGGACCCTTACAACACAGTTAGAAACTGGAAATAAGAAAAGTGGATAGGTTAAGCAGTGAAGTAAGCTGTGGCACCACCATCCTTTGATTCCCTTTCCTGAGAAAATGCGGCGTCACTGGGAAATAAAGGAATAAGCCTCTAGAAGAACCCATGATTGCTCCTGGGTTTAGAAGGATGAGAAGAAGAAAGTATGGGTGGTACCACATCACTGCAGAGAGCAGCATTTGAAAGCAATCCAAAAGCTCCTCAGTTGCCCATGTGGCTAAATCAAACAGAAATCTGGCAGTGCGATATGGGTGTGTGTATGTGCATATTTTCCTCTTAGGAAGTAAATGGCCAACACCCTAAACCTAGCTGTGTTATCCGAGCAGAAGCAAGCTGTGAGACTAATGGCTCAACACCACTGGGAAACCAATGAGCTGTAGTCAGTTACTTAATGCAAAGTCAGTGATGCTTGGAGGCACCTTACCAAGTTCATGTGAAGAGAGAGGTGATAAAAGACCACAAAGTAACAGCTCTAACTTATGGACAGGACAAATGGACAAAGCGTAAAGATATAGTAGATCTAAAACAGCAAAATAAGAGTTCAGCAGAACATCTTGTAAATATTTCTCATTTATCAGGATGAAAAAGATCAGAGTATAGAAACAAAAAAGACAGAGTATCCAAAAATAATAAGAAAAGAAGCACATTCATATGTATCCATGGAAAATGTCTGTATTTTAAAGATAAACTATCACAAGCAAGCTGCCAGAAATCAAAATAAAACAGTAAATCAGGTTCAGAGGTGGAAAAAGGTTTAGCCTCTTATTTTCCATAATATTAAATGTCCAAAGACAATGGAACAGTATCTAGAGTCCTCACCTACTGATTCATATAACCAGCCAGGTCAACCATGTGTACAGGCAAAGCACTTTGCCCACACAGCAAATGAAAGAAAGAATGAGCACAGATAATGCAAAATACAACTAAAATAGATGGTAATCTCAGGTGTTACAATAAATAAGAGGCAACCTGATTCTCATATTAGTTAAAAAACAATTAGTTGTCCAGGCACAGTGGCTCACATCTGTAATGCCAGCACTTTGGGAGGTGGAGGTGGGCAGATCACTTGAGGTCAGGAGTTTGAGACCAGCCTGGCCAACATTGTGAAATCCCACCTCTACTAAAAATACAAACGTTTACTGGGTGTGGTGCCGGGCACCTATAATCCCAGCTACTCAGGAGGCTGAGGCAGGAGAATTGCTTGAACTCAGGAGGCTGAGGTTGCAGTGATTTGAGATTGTACCACCGCACTCCAGCCTGAGCGTCAGAGTGAGACTCTGTCTCAAAAGCAAAAAACAAAACAAAACAAACAAAAAATTAGTTGTATGATATCTATTAATAACATACCTAAAAGAAAATAAAAATGAAAAGAAAACATTTAAAATAAGAACTAATATAAGGACAACAAGAATTAAAAGAAAACTTGGGTGCCCTAAGCTACCTGGGCTGATCGTATTGCCATGATTTGATGACAGATCCTGGCTTGAAGTTTCTCCAAGATCATAAGCCACCATTGTGCCCTCAGAACATTTATGACAGCACCTGTCCTCAGGAATTAACTTTAATGTTTAATATTAATACCAAGTAAATTCTTGTTTTAAAGATTTGGAGACTGACTATACACAGTGAAACCAGCCAAAATTAGATTTGAGATGTATTTTTGTTGTCAAGATTCATATAGATTCATTTCTCTGGCGAAGCTGATAGAGTTTAACATTATTGTAATTATCATCCCCACTATCATTACATTCTTTCATTATGGTATCTGGAGGAGAGTTAAGGCAATTTTCACAAAACAAAGAATTGAACAATCATTTATATAAAACATACAATTTTAGTCTTAAGTATTTTGCACAGATTATTAGGTCTAAAAGTTAAATATAAAAATAGATACATTCTGGTTCTTAATTACATATAGTAAAAACCAAGAATAAACTGTTTAAATGCAGATAGAACATGAGGTACCAGATCAGGGACATTAAACATCAATTGCATGTCTTGTGCAAAAATAGAAAATGTTGCAAAAATAATAGGTTGCACCAAGGAACTACCATTACATAGAATATAATTATACTATGGTTAAGTCACACATAGTAAATAGTATCTAGGTTACAAAATTAGTACATGTCAGATGACAAAAAACTGTGACTCATTCAATGAGCTTTTGAGAGTAGATAAGACATAAATAAAAATAATAACTTTCTTTCTTTTAAAGATTGTTCTGTTCCAGGCTTCAGATCTGCAAACTGCAGTGCCTGTGTAAACCACAGCCAGCCTCCCTGTTCTATCTTTCCAGTGTCACCCAAGGGCAGATGGCAAATGGAGCGACACATCCTGATAGCCATGGCCCAAGGAATTATCGTCCTTGAGTTCCCGCTTCTGAGATTCCCCAGAACTGTCATGAGTTTATCCTGTCCTGAGATGTCGTTGCTCAATTTTTCCTTCAAACATATGTAGTATTCTTAAAATCAATTTCCTTTAAAATTTTTCACAGTCAATTGAATGTACTCAT
The DNA here is from genome assembly GCA_963574635.1 of Cheracebus regulus. Classification (NCBI taxonomy): domain Eukaryota; kingdom Metazoa; phylum Chordata; class Mammalia; order Primates; family Pitheciidae; genus Cheracebus; species Cheracebus regulus. The sequence continues at coordinate 50,529 of CAUYQU010039741.1, read as the reverse complement.
AAATCTAATTATAACAGACTCATAGATCTAAATGTACTCATATATCTCACGGGTACAATCATGGACATGTCATTTATCTTTCTGGATGTCAGGACCCTTGTTTATAAAACAGGTCTCATAATAATGCCCATCCTAGGGGTTCATGGGAGATTATTTGTTTCCTCGCATCCTCTAGCACCTTGAGGTCATCTGCATTCCCCATTTTCAAAGCCAACATCGCAGCATCTGCAGATCTCTCTCTGACCTCTGCCTCCATTGCTACATCTCCTTCTCTGACTCTCACTCTCCTCCCTCCCTCCTATGAGGACCCTTGGGATTACACTGGGGCCACCTGCATTACCCAGGATCATCTCCCTATTTCAAGGTCTTTCATTTAAAGCCTGTGGCAAGGTCCCTTTTGCCATGTAAAGGACTATATTCATAGGCTTCAGGGATTAGGATGTAGACATCTTTGGGGAGCCACCATTCTGTCTACCACAGATGTCCTCACCATGTTCTTCTGGTAGGACTACTTATCTATTTCCTTTTTAGCTTATAAGATTCCTGGATACAGCATCTACATCTATAGACCTATTGCAGTATTGGGTGCATGGTGGTAGTGAGTTGATAAATGTTTAACAGGTTCTCCAAAAGTAAAAGGCCTTGATATGTAGCATTTGCAACTTCTGTGATTTAAATACTTTCATCATGGCCAATTTCAAGTTGATAACTTCACTGAATGTGGAACTGGGAAAAGATACACATTTGCACAACACCTGAGAGATAATAAATCAGGGTGTCCAATCTTTTGCCTTCAATTGACCACATTGGAAGAAGATGAATTGTCTGGGCCACACGTTACATACACTAACAATAATGATAACTGATGAGCTAAGAAAAAAAATCGCAAAAAAATAATCTTATAATGTTTTCAGAAAAGTTTATGAATTTGTGTTGGCCTGCATCCAAAGCTGTCCTGGGCCACATGTGGCCTGTGGGTTGCAGGTGGTACAAGCTTATAATAAATAATCCCAAGGGCATAGATATTAGGGAAATGAAGTAAAATCATTAGGGTGTGATGAGTTTTGAGAATTAATTTTATTTTTGTTTTAATCTAATTTAATTGTAACTGTGTATACATGAATATAAATTATTTTGAATAAGGGCTCTGTTTAACAAACAGCTTACAAACATTCTGAAAATGTAACAACAGCTCTCACAATTGGCTCTAGCACACCATTACACGGTAAGTATATATTAATAAAAACTATCTGTCAGATGAGTGAATGAGTTAATATATCTAATGATAGTATATTAAAACATATCTGGCTGTCAATCTGATTTTTTTCTTTTTAAAAAATGTTTAAAATCTTTTTTTCTGAAACAGTGCCAAATTTGAAAATAAATAGTTTTTATTTCTATTTGAAGATACAATATACTAAATTTGAGCATTAACTTTTACTGTGTTCACAGGGCATGACAAAACATTTTAAAGTAGTAAGATTTCGTTCTGGATTATTATCTTTTATTTCCTTTAATGCTTTGGCTATGGTCAGCCTTGAGGAAATTTGTTGATTTAGGAGAGATTCAAGCTACTGAGCTACTTTACATAAAATGTACACTAGTAGGTTAAATATAAAACAAACATTATGAATGCACTATTATTGTGATTTGGGAACTGTTCCACACTCATAGTACATGAATGATAATGTATAAATCTCCACTGCATTACAGTCCAGTATTAAGATGCAACCTTTGAAATTGAAAACCTCCTGATAACTTTCACTTATATCCATAACAATAAATAAAATAATTTTTAGAAAATATAGCAAGAGAACATTCTATATTAGAGTACTTAAAGCATTTTAAGCTGGCACTGTCCATAGTTTTTTTTTTTAGTGAAATCACCCAACTACTATGTTTGACAACTTTTCTGTCTACTTTACAGCTTCCCACCAGATCAAAACCACAATAAAGCTTTGTAAGTCACATAAACTAGACAGTATTAAGTCTTTTAGATATTAAAAATGTGAATTCCAGGGCACAAAAAAGGAAGTAAAAGTTCCAAAAGTAAGATGACACACAATAGTGGGATAATCAGAGATAAAATATTTGCTAAGAAAGTTTCACAACCAAGTTGAATATACACGAATGTGGAAATCAGAAATAAAATAATTGGCTAGAAAGCTTTTTAGTATATAATACCCTTTTTAATGTTCTAAAGTCAGTGGTGCTTTTCTTAGTTCCCAATAAAATAAAATATTGGCAGGGAAGTTAACAGTTTTCAATGAAGGGTAGGAGTATATGTCTAAGCATGCGTGGGTCAGAGTTGCTAAAGGCAGATATTATGGAAAAAATGTTAGCTGGTGGAAGGGAGAGGACTTCACAGAAGGGGCACATATTCTGTTAAATTACCTGTGTTAAATTAATAAGAAATATGAGACAAATAGAATGAATATATATATATATATATATATATATATATATATATATATATATGACCTGGTATTCTAAATAAAACAATCTGATTCTCCTGGAGTAGATAAGTTGAAAATGCAAGACTCTTTCCATTAACTTATAAGAAACAAAGTAAATAAACATATTGAGTTTATACTATCATGGCTTGAAAGCATAAAACCTATGTAGACATTTTTGGAACCACACTTAATAATTTTGACTGGGATCAAGATTCAGAGGGACAGTCAGTGAAGACTGTTTCTGACAACCACGGTACAAGAACTAGCCTTCCCAGGCAGCACTAATTTCATGATCTACTTACACACTTCCTGTGGTGGAGCTGCTATCAGTGAGAAAAGACCCGTTAGTCCTTTCCATCTGGGCCAGTCTGCAAAATAAAAATAAGGAGATTAGACAACGTGACCATATAGGACATAGTCAATTGGATGTACATCCTTAATCATTTTTAAATTGTCAAAATTTAAAATTCTGACAAAACATAGAAAGATCCAAATCTCCTAATAAAATTGTAACACTAAAACATCTCATGTTGAGTTACCTTTCTATCACCACTGCCTTAATGCCTTTATCTTACGTCATGTTGTAAAGTCTCCTAACTGACCTAATCTTCTAATTGTGCTCCCAGATCTAGGCTCTCCTTAACCCTCTAGTTGTTCTACATTGAAGTGAGAGTGACATGCTCACACATATATAATGATGTTCCTCTCATAATAAAAACTCTCCATGACTTCCCTTTAACTAAGGACAGGAGCCAACTCCTTAGTGGCAGGGTTTTTCATTATCAGACCTCACCTGTCTCCTCACCCTCTCACCTATTTCCCTTTCCCCTACCTGCAGTTCAGTAAATAAACCATACTCTTTCCCAGCGCAATGGTTTTGAGTATATCCTTCCATCAGCCCAAGACTTTCCCCTAGAAATTCTAGTTGGCCTAGACTCAGTTCAAATGTTACAATTTTTATGATGCTTCAATTAATCTTTCTAGGCATAGCTAGTTACTAGAACTACAGACACCTAGTATATGCTACTTTTCTGAAAATTTGGGCACACCATCAAGACCAGCCTGTATTTTATATTATTTAGAGACTCTAAAGTAAACCCCTATCCTAAAGCATTAGCATAAATTTAATTACCTATTATAATTCATATGTGCACCATCTCCTGAGAATACCTGCAATCCCACTTTCATTTACTGAAACTTGGTTACAGTAACTAAATCCTACTTGTACGGTGTTTGGATTCTCATTAGCTAGATAATCACATCCTGTTTAGGTTTACTTTTCATAGAATACATAGCAGGTGTTTGGTAAAATGCAAATTGCAACATGAAAATATGAGAGCCTAAATTCCAAATAGAATGGAATCATGACTTCTGCAAAACTGCATTCTTTAAATCAACGTGTAGTCATGCTATGAGATTAATTAGAAATAGATATATTCTGGGTGTCACTGCAGTGGAGGGCTCTGATTGAAGTTTCTTACCGTGTGGCATATTGTTCTATTCTTGAATGGGTGTCATCATGAAACAGTTGAGGAGATTGGGAGGGGCTTTAAAGGAAAAAAACAAAGCAACATTTTTATGACCAAATATTGATAGTTGCTACAATTAGAAATGTTAGGTTACTTAAGTAATGAATTTGCCATGCAAACCAACCATGAGGATTGTTACCCAGAACACAGAAGTATTATTTTAGACTGAGAGTTTAGTAAGACCCCCATGCTAATACCACTGATCAGAACACCTCTCCTGCACGTGGGGCTATGAATACTCACTCATAGTGCTCTGGCCACATACTGATGAGTGTGATAGGACTGCAAAGAGGGGAGAGGGAAACAAAAGTCACAGAACAAACACTTTAGAGCAATTTAAGACAAAAGCAGTGGGGGTGGTGGGGAGATTCTCAATTATCTTCTGCTTATATATGTGGTTGCCCTGAGAGCCATCATGGGGAAATCAAAAGTAACAGAAGCCACAGTGTATTCTAGAGAATATGCTGTGTATTCAAGAGTCTGCAGGGGCCTTTTCACAGATATCACAGGATATTTGTTACAGGATAGCAAACATGTCTTTAAACAGTCTTACTGGGGGAAAAAAACAGAATGCTCAAAAATAGCTCAAAATTATAGAATAATTGTGAAGACAACATTCTATAATATACTAAAGGGGAATGCAATCATTTTTTTGTTTTTCCTAGAGAAGAAATTTGGTTAGAAAGGTGAAGTTAAAAATGAAACACTATATTATATGGTGACAGCAGAGGTGCAATAAAATTAGATTTTTCTGTTTTTCATCCAATTTTAAATGTAAAAATTCAAACCCCAGATGTATTCAAAGTACCTCAACTTCACAAATCCATTGAACAAACATGCAACCTAGATACTGTCCCCAGACTCCACCAAAAATGTCACATCAGAAATAAAACTGAAGGCAGCTTCCTGAGATCATGATACATTTTCTTCAAAATAATGTTTTTTAGACATTTAAACTATGAATTGATACAAGAAAACATGTTCTGCTTGACTCAGGGGCTTGTGTCTGGAGCCAGATCATTCAGTGTCACTCTTAACGCTGAGGCTGAGGACGTTGCATACTGCCCAGGAATTCCCAAGTCTCCATGAGATACTTTTGAAAACAGCTGATCCTAATTAAAACCCTAACTTTTTGAGGAGGAAGGAGAGTAAATGTAGAAAATTTAAAGTACAAAGAAAATTAGCCCTCTATTTAATTAAATGAAGTCTGCAAAAGCTAACAGTGATTGAAACAAAAGTATCCCAAACCTCCTTGATTCTCCTATTTCTATTGTACATGCCTACTTAGAAAAAGAAAGTAGGTATGTAAATGCCTACTTTTCTCTTCATCTCCTATAGTGAAGTGCAGGTTGATGTCTGCATAGCAAAGATTTTTGAACATTATCTTACTGGGATGAAAAACTAACACTCTTCAGATCTATTTTTAGAACCAGGCATTTATCCACTGTGTCAGAATATCTGTACTGTCAGGAAACTTAATTTACATATGGGCAAAATAGATACAATAACAATAAAACAACATAGTATTAGTCAATGCTCTTGCCACATCAATGCTCTTCATTAACCCTGAAATAGGTTAAATGTCAGGTGAATGATATATGCTACATACTTTCTAAAAGAGTAACTGCTTAAGAGATTATTTCTAAAATTCAAGCTTAGCAAAACATTTGCCATGAACTTCAAATAGAAGAAAAGTGTGTATTTTTTAGCTTAATCAACCTTGGAAAAGCTCTGTCAAATTGCTTGACTGGTTCTTGTGAACTTAATCCAGTTAGCACAAAAGTGATCCATGACCCAAGATGAGAACAGCAAGGGTGGAGCGCTGAACTGAAGCGTTTCTCAAATTTTGTGATATAATGGAAAAATTTCTAAGGAAAGAAATAAAGATAAAAAATCCAAACCTTGGGCTTCATTGACTTCACAGTATTCTGATTTGTAGAAAAAAAAGATTAAACGATAAGCTTTTTCATTTAATTCTGAAAGGAGAAAATAAGAAACTGCATAGTTAGAACCTATCATTAAAAGGGCTTGGAAATAAGACCAACATGTGTGTTAGCCCAGGCTTCATCATGCAGCCTGTCGCCGCTCTCCAGCACGGTGCTGAACAGGTGATTTTGTCAATCACACACTAATATTCAAGAAATCGGACTCTACTAAATACACTTAAATATTATACGAAATGTAACCCAGGCCAGGCTCCGTGGCTTGTGCCCGTATTCCTGGCACTTTGGGAGGCTGAGGCAAGAGTATCACTTAGTACTATATAAAACGTAACTCAGGCCAGGCTCAGTGGTTTATACCAAAATCCCAGGCTGAAGTGGGAGGATCGCTTGAGCCCAGGTGTCTGAGACCAGCATTGGTAACATAACAAGACGCCATCTCCACAAAAAATAAACACATTAGCTGTGCGTGGTGTCATGTGCCTGCAGTCCTAGCTACAAGGGAGGCTGAAAATTTTATCCAGAAGTTTAATCTACAAACTGATATTAAAAAACTTGTTCTGCTTGATTCACAGGCTTATGTCTGAAGCCTGTTCATTCAGTGTCATTCTTAACCCTGGGGGGAACCCCCCCAACTTTGCATACTGCCTAGGAACTTCCAAGGAGGAACACTTGAGCCTGAGAGGTCAAGGCTGCAATGAGATAGTGAGCTGTGATCATGACATTGTACTCCAGCCTGGGAAACAGAACTAGACCCCATCTCAAAAGAAAAAATTAAATATATATATATATATATATATATATATATATATGTTTATAATATATATAAAAATAAGATATATTTATATTATTTATATATTTTATAATATTTATATATTATATTTTATATAATATATATTTTAAATATATAACATACAAAAATATAAGATATATTTATATATATATTATATATATAAATTAAATATATATATGGGATATGTATGTGTGCATATATATATCTGGTATATATGTGTGTGTGTGTGTGTGTGTGTGTGTGTGTGTGTGTGTGTGTATATCTGGGTTTTTTATATATATAGTTAGAACCTATCATTAAAAGGGTGGCTGAACACAGGTGATCCCAGATATATATATATATATGTATATATTCCAGACTTTGAAGAACTTAGTGACCCTTTTAGTGCCTTAAATTGTCAGTAGACTCTTCCTCGTTCTTCATGTTCTGCCTTCTTCAATCCATCTGCCCCAGAGAAGGGTAAGTGGGATTCCTGCTGCTTTTACTTAAAGACCCCCAATGGCTCCCCACTGCCCTCAGAATAAACTCCAAACACCTTGGCATGGCTTAGAAGGCCCTTCATTATGTGGTTCCAGCTTCACTCTCCACTGCCATTTCTTGCCACTGTTGCTAGTTTTCCACCCCAGTTTCTGAAACCATCTTGCCTCCCGGCTTTTGAAAATGCTTCCTTTGACCAGAAACTCTCCCTACCTACCTCCCACACCAAACACACAACAACTAGCCCTATTAATCTTTTAGGTGTCAACTTAGCTGTCACGATTCCTCCCAGCCCAGTGTTAACTGCAACCATAGATAAACTTGCAATGTATTTGGTTCTTCCTAGAGCAAAGGCTGAAAACAAAATCTTTAAACTCATTTACTCCCCTTTAACCAATACCAGGGGGAGGTGTCTATTTTACTTTTTTTAATCTTTAGGGAAACCAACCTATCTCTTTAGCCAATAATAATTCTCACAATTCTTGAATTACTTTTGCTACTATTTTAGCTTGTTCTTCAAGTTTATTTTCAATGGAGTTTTCTTTAATCAAACTCTACTCATTTATTGATTTATTTTCTGAAAAATTTTACATAGTTACAAAATTAATTGAATAAACCTCAGCATGGATTTGTTTACTCCCTTCTAGTGATAATTCATTTTCCCCATAAATCCCCTCCTCCATGCATGCATATGTAATTACTGAAGATAAAACATTACATTTTGCAAGGATGAAAAAGAAAGAAGCAAAAGAAAATTCTAATTAGCTTCATAAATAACTTCAACACATTTGCCACCTCGCTGGTTGTTCTCCAATGTTCTCCTCCCACAAATAGGAGAATAAACACAATCAAACTTTTTTATTACTCACTCACATAAATTGTTACACTAGAAGATTAAGCGGCCCTGTACTAGAAAGGGCTCAGCTGAAAAGTAAACTATATCAAATCCCAAGAGCTTGGTCAAGGATTAAAAAAAGAAAACCTGCCCACTATATCCAGTAGTTCATAAATCTTTCCAATAAGGACCTTGGGGCATCTGATGCAAGCTTACACTCCTTCCTATCTTTCTCTTGTTTTCCTCTCACTAAAAATGCTCATAAATACATTTTCAATTGAATGAATTGAAGTGAGGCATTTTCAGAATTATACCCCCAAATCATAGTACAGAATTATTTGGCATGCTTTTCTGTTAATTCTTACCTAATAGAGTCACTCAGAATAGGGTGATTGGTGTCAATGATTATTCTGACATTGAAAGGCAAATTAAAAATGTTTTAAAGGAGTATAAAATATGCATCTATCTGCAGGATTCCTAGAAAGGATGTAGGTATATGGGATGCAAAATGCCAATGGTTTAGCAAAAGATTAAAAGGCACATCGTTTAGTTCAAACCTGCCAAATTATCCCGTAAATTAAAGCACCAAGTAATAATTCTATGCCTCAGAATTATCTAATCCAAAGGTTAATTGGATGGGACATAAACAAAAGTACAATTTTGTCTTTATCCTAAGGTGTCATCCCAGTTAAACCATATATTACACTAAAACAAATTAGAATGTATTATCACACAGCCTTTTGAAGGAAAGGACAAAAACATACCCACAAATCAAAAAGAGGACCAAAAGTCTACCTTTCCTGAATGTATTCAAATAGCTCTCTTTAAATTGAAATTACTTTAATAAAATCTTTTCTAAACTGTACTATGCAAAACAATGATTAGAAAGACTAGATCTGGCCAGAGGCGGTGGCTCACGCCTCTAATCCCAGCACTTTGGGAGGCTGAGGCAGGCAGATCACGAGGTCAGGAGATTGAGACCATCCTGGCCAATGTGGTGAAACCCCGTCTCTACTAAAATACAAAAAAAATTAGCCAGGCGTGGTGGCACATGCCTGTAGTCCCAGATACTCAGGAAGCTGAGGCAGGGAAATCACTTAAACCTGGGTGGTGGAGGATGCCATAAGCCGAGGTCATGCCAGTGCACTACAGCCTGGGCAACAGAGCAAGACTCCAACTCAAGAAGAAAGAAAAAAGACAGACAGACATAGATCTTAATTGTACACAGTTTGACATAAAGCAGAGTAATCAAAAAGTCAAAATTTTTTCTTACATTCTGTGTGTATGTGTTATACATGGACCTATCTACACATGCATTTGCACTGTATTTCTTTCTGTATACACACACATGACATTACCTATAGAGGGATAAAGGTTATCTCCTATGCTTTGGCTGTGGTCTTTCTTCTCTTTCTTAGCAGTTCCACAAATGAAAGAGATAAACTGGAACATACATTTAGCAAAGTTTGAGGTCTACAGGGATTTTTACAAAATCTATTTTGGTCTGCTGACTGAACAGTGTATTCTATTTTGACATGTTTGAGACATCGACTAACACAATGCACTGAAATATTATCATTTCCTGATTTTCTCTCATGTACAAAATAAAATGAACTATGAATGTGAAGGTTAAAGTTTCATTTCAAAAAAGTGCACTTGATATTTTTTATACTTCTTACAACAATTTTCTCTATTATTGAGAAACTAGAAAACTTCACACTTTTGAGTTTCTCTAGTCATCTGAGATGGTGTCTTTCTCTGACTAGAACTTCATTATGATATACAACTAGGCACTCTGCTGATGATTAGTAATAAAAGCTCATTTTCCCCAAGATTCAACCACAAGAAAATGACCTTAGCAGGAATATTTATGCTGACATATTAAAAAGCAATTCAAAGATTTAAAATCTATTTTGATCTTAACACATAACTGTTTAGTACCTTAAAATTACTTCTTTGCATTTTTTTCTAGGTCATTGAAAAACATTTTTTTCTTTTCATTTCAGGCCATAAATTCTTATTCCCTTTGCTTTATAATCCCACAGTAATTTCACCATCTTAAAACTTTCATCTATGCTAGCCAACTCAAATTATACACTTTGAAGAAATATATAAAGAGAGCTTTATATATTACATTATATATTTAATGTATATATAATGTATATAATGTAATATATAAAGCTATCTCAGTTTGCTGTCTTCATTTTTAATAAAAATAGGTTAGAAACATAATGTGATATTTTGATAGAATTTTAGCATAAATATCTGGATCAATAGATTAAGTATTATTAATACATTTATATTAAAGAGATGCAAAAGGAGTGTAAAACATACTATGAGAAACAGTAAAACACTCCCATAAGGGAAAATAAAGAGAAATAAATAAAAGAATGAAAGATTATATAATGCCACAATTTATGTATTTTTAAAAAGAAAAGAGATGATCACAAAAGAGGTGACCAATGTGTATTCAGGTTGATATCTCAATACATATTTTTTAAGTTTAAAGACAGGTACAAGGTTAAAATTGAAATTCTGGCTGTGACAACGTCAAAAGTGAATAGTAAAACTTCATGTTGTAAAGACTGATTCCAAGTTTAATGTACCTCTTCTAAAATGCAATTGGTATTAAACAATTTCTCTTTTGTTACTAACATAAAAAAGACAACATCAGACATAAAAGTCCACACTAGACTCAATAGTAAAATCAAACTCACGTCTCTAAGTTGTCACCTTCAAGAACTGTCTGGACAGGCAGGTAACCAAGTCGAGGGTGTTTAGCAAAGTACTTCTTTGACCTGAACTTGTTCTTAAGCACCTTTGTGAAGTCTCGTACATCTTCCCCAGATGTTGTCTACGAGGTTGAAAAAAAAATACACTTCACTTAGTAAAATTGAAGGCAATAACCATCTATAACAAAATCAGAGCAGATGTAAATTGGTGGAATTAAATGTCAACAGTTTTGGTCGTTTTAAGCATTTTTGAAAGAAAGCACGGTCTCATAAAAACACTTGGCAATAAGAACTCATAACTAAATATATCCAGTAATAAGTTTATAATTTTTCATTCTCTGTTGAAAATGAACCATAACTAGTTCATTTCCCCAGTATTTTAACACTCTGGGCCAAAAAGTAAAATTAGCTTTGGAAATGTTATTGCTTGATTCTTATCACTTTAAAATCTGCAATTTGCCATTAATTTACTGACGACAGAGTATTGTGGCTATTATATGGTTTTAGCTAAGCGGAGTTAATAGGAATTAACCATAGAACTGATGCTGGCTCCACACAACCAGTATATATTCTAGTGGGGAAAAAGAAAAGACAATAAATAAGAAAGAAAGATCAGGGCCACGTTGGTGCTTTATTTGGGAAGGAATGCTGTTGATTTCTTTGTGCTTTCCCAACTAGGTAGACATACAGTTATTTTACCTGAACTACATTTTTAATAGTGGTATAAAGTGTCCCTGTTTCCTTAGGTATTTCTAATGATTAATAATCATTTAGGGTGATCTGGGCTAACACCACCCCAACCCCACACCATCGTCCTATTCCATGAACTATTGTTCTCCAAGCCCCAGTTGTCTACTGTATATCACAATTCTAGTTTCTATTTGCAATACAGATATCAACTGTGATCTTTCTGAAGATGTATTTAAAATATTTACATTATCTGCATAGAACTGAATGAAGACCATGATCCTCTGGCTCCAAGTTGGCTGCTCAACCTACCACTCATTATACATCACTTTCTCTGAGAGAGAGAGAGAGAGAGAGAGAGAGAGAGAGAGAGAGAGAGAGAGAGAGAGAGAAACTTTCTCATACTCGCAGAAACTGAGTGATAAGTGTATTTGTTTACCTGCTGCCTGCTCCCTGTTCCCACCCTTCATTTTTTCCTCCACAACATACATGCCCAGGACTCACAGAAACTTGTTTTGCGAACAGAAACTTTTTTTTTTTTTGAGACACTCTTGCTCTGTCGCCCAGGCTAGAATGCAACGATGCAATCTCAGCTCACTGCAACCTCTGCCTCCCAGTTTCAAGCCATTCTCTTGCCTCAGCCTCTCAAGTAGCTGGGACTATAGGTACACACCACTAGGCCCGGCTAATTTTTGTATTTTTAGTAGAGACAGGGTTTCACCATGTTGACCAGGCTGGTCTCAAACTCCTGACCTCAACTGATCCGCCTGCCTCAGATTCCCAAAGTGCTGGGATTACAGGTGTGAGCCGCTGCACTCAGCCAAAAACTTAAGAAAAACACCCAACAAACTATTTTTGAAAACAACTGAGTTCTGAGTCAACCATTATATAGTTTTGCCACTTTCTATCTGTTCCCATTCTATCAAAATATGTCTGCTTCTAGTAAATAACTAAGGGAACTTTTGATTCTCTCGGCTTGCAAAGCAGAGGTTAGGCATGATTAAGCCGCAGCAACTTATCATTTAAAATTCATCAAATTGTACACTGACAAAACAAACAAACAAAAACCTGGAACAAGGTGCCAGCCCCATGCTATCACCAGGCCTTGCCATCAGATTCACAATGACCAATCTTTTCCTGAATAACTGAATATTAACTACATAATAATCTGCAGTTATATGGATATAGGCCTTCCCAAATTCAAAGCAAAAGTGCAGAAGAAAAAGCTAGTCATGAAAAGAAAAAGAATTCAAGGAAACCCTTTGGAGGAAAAAGCGTTGTTATAAGAGTTAGGGTTTGAGGTTATTCAGCTCTTACCAGGCAGAAAAGGAAAAAGCAGAACGTAGTTGGGAGCAAATAAGGAAACTTTTAGAGAAGGAGTATCTGGATCTGAAAATAAAGCCAAAAGCATATATCATCTGCTGTAAAGGATGTTCACATCTTTTGCAATGGGTATCACAACTGCAGATAATTAAGTTTAGAGATATGTTTACCGTAAATGTGTTGATAAGTAAGGAAAAAAAGAAGTTTCCATAATAAAATGCATAAAGAATACCTGTGTGTAAGGATAAGCATTTATGACCCAATTTATTTCTTTTCTGCTCTTAGTGCACTGTTCATATAGAGGGAAATACTTAATGAGGAATGGCTCTAGCTTTTACTCGGGAGTAAACTCCACACCTAGCAGTGTGAAAGTTTTGATCTCTTAGGCCAGTGGTTTTCAAGCCATATCCAGTCTTCACAGCCAGCCCTGAGTGCAGTAAGTGGGTGAGAGAAAAGGCCAGGAGGGCCAGGCATCAGCCCCGCTCTCCAGTCTGCCTTAGAGAGAGTATGGTACAGTACACACTACAGTGGTTTTCAGTCTATTCACAGAGTTAAACAACCATCACCACTATCTAATTACAGATCATTTTCATCAACCCAACGAGAAACTCTGTACCCATGGCCCTCCTCCCACAACCTGTGGCAAGCATTAATCTACTTTCTCTATGAATCTGCTTATTCTGGACAATTCATATAAATAAATTCATATAATACATGGTCTTTTATGACTTGCTTCTTTTCCTAAGCATCATATTCTTCTTCTAATTTATTTATATTTGGGTTCCAACATGAACTTTTGCTTGGGGAAAAATGACAAATTATTCAAAAGTACAAGTCCAATTCCACATCATACTTTCTTTAGTTAAACATTTTCAAGCATGAAAGACCAAAGCAAAACCAACCAATAAACAAACAAACAAAAAATACCTCTCTCTATCCCATGCACAAAATAACCAATGAACACCTACCTGCCTTCTTAAAAAGTTATAGCAGTTACTGAAATTAAATGGAGGTTCTAATAATACTCATATTTATATGATTTTAAAAATTAGTACACACACAGAAATAGCTTATTTGTATTTTCTTGGGAAAAAGCTAGCACAAAAAGTTGTAATCTAAGAGCATTAACTCACTAGTGTCATAAACTTTATGCAATAGTAAAAGAAAAAGTGAAAAGTAATTCATCCCACAGGAATTGGGGATTATATTCAGACTATCAGAGTATAATTCTTCAGGTTGGATAGAGCCAATAAAATGAATTAAGCCCAGTTTTGCACCAAAAATGTTAAAATATTTATATATAGTTAATCCAATTTTTATTATATAATGATAGTTCCTAATATTTCTCTATTTTAAAGTGCTAAAGCAATGCTTTTGTTAAGAAAAAAAAAAGAAAGAAAAAGAGAACCATCCATCTACCATAATAAATATAACCAAACTCAACTCTATCTTTACACCAGGTAAAATATATTTTTCTTTTCTTTTTTAAGCAAGTAACTATTGATATTATGATGGAAAGATAAAATTGAAAGGAACACTCATTACTATACAAATTATCCAACATTTTAAATGCATTTCTTGGAAGATTAGGTTTCTGTTTATTTTTGCAAGGAGAGGAGAACTGATTTTGCAGATCCCATTAGATCAAACACATGTTAGCATAGGACCTTGTACCTTATAAATTGTTTTCCTTCAACCTCATTTAACCATCATGGCCTCTGAGGAGATTATTATCAGATTTTTGAAGCCCAAGTAAACTCACACTAAGCCTTTCATGGACTCCAACCAAGTTAGGAAGGAAAAAAATATTTTTGCAAACCTGAGTCTTTTCACAAGACTATGTCACTGCTTCTAGAAAAACGAAACTGTTTAAAGTTTTGAAAAAGAAAGAATCCATAGCCATTGGCTAAAATATCTATTATTACATTCTAAATTTCTCCTTCATTTTAAATAAAGTACTGCTTAGATGCCATGTGGTTAGTTTTTTAAAAAATTATTTGAAAATGTCATTTTATAAATAGGCTGGGTGCAGGGGCTTCCACCTGTAATCCCAGCACTTTGGGAGGCTAAGGAAGGCGGATCGCTTGAACTCAGGAGTTCAAGTCCAGCCTGGGCAACATGGTGAAACCCTGTCTCTAGATTAAAAAAAAAAAAAAAAAAAAAAAAAAAAAGATAGGCATTATGCTGCCGTCACAGCGACTTAAAAAAGATTTTAATGACATATATAAGACATGTTTAGTTTAAGTACAACTAGAAACAAAAAAAAAATACACATGAAGGAGTAAAAATAAAATAAAAATTGCCAGCTCTTTGACCATCCAGAGATAACCATTCATAAAATGTGGGTGACTGGATTGATTTATTTTTATAATTAATTTTATTTTAAGGTAAAACAGAATATATACGCACAAGATGTATTGCTTAATGAAATATTTATTATCAGTATACCACCCCAGTTGGAAAACAGAACTTTGCTGCGCATTCCAGATGCCCCTTCCAGGCACAACTCTCTTCCTATCTCCATTATTACCATTAACTTCATCTTTAGAAGTAGTACGTAACTTATGTTTTAAAAATAGTTCATCACTCTAGTGTCTATCCTTAGTTTTGTTCATTTTTTAAAAATCCAATATATTTTAAATCACTTTCAATCTACAGGTGTCTCCCCCACACCTGCCATTTCCGTATAGTTTGTCTGTTGGAAAACCCAGACAATTTGACATGCAGAGTCTTCCAGAGTCTGGATTTTGCAGAATGTCTATTTTTGGTACAGTCCAGCACTTTCATCTGTCCTCCTGATAACCTTCTGCAAATCTGCAACTAGATCCAGATAATATATCAGACTTTTGTCAAGACAATTGGTGGTACTTGGCAGTGTTATAGGAAGCACATAATAGCTGTCATCTCTCTTATGTTATCTTAGCAGCTGTTCATGCTAAGTGCCTGTATCCATTCATTGGAGATTACAAAATGGTGTCATTCTATCATTCATTTTTCATTTATTAGTTGAAATACTTTGTGATGGTTAATATTGACTGTCAACTTGATTGGACTGAGGGACGCAAAGTACTGTGCCTGGGTTTGTCTGTGAGGGTGTTGTCAAAGGAGATTAACATTTGAGTCAGTGGACTGGGAGAGGCAGATACACACTCAAACCAGCTGGGTACCATCTATTCAGTGGGCACCATCTAATCGGCTGCTTGTATGGCTAGAATAAAGCAATAGTAGAAGATGGAAGAGCAGATTGCTGAGTCCTCTGGCCTTCATCTTTTTCTGTGCTGGATGCTTCCTGCCCTCAAACAAGACTCCAGGTTCTTCAACTTTTGGACTCTTAGATCAGTGGTTTGCCAGGATCTCTTGGGCCTTTGGCCACAGATTGAAGGCTGCACAGTCAGCTTCCCTATTTTTGAGGTTTGGGGACTCAGACTGCTTCCTTGTTCCTCAGCTTGCAGACAGCCTACTGTGGGACTTCACCTTGTGATCATGTGAGTCAATACTCCTTAAACTTCCATTTATATACACATCTATCCTATTAGTCCTGACCCTCTAGAGAACTCTGCCCAATACATACTTTTATAAAAAAACATCACCACAGCTAACACTTAGGTACTCTGTGGAACAGTTCATTTAGAAATGTTATGATAAATGTTTGACTGTATTGATCAATTTTCAATATCATGAAATGGTTTCCTATCATCTTCCAAAGAAAATCAATCTTTTTTTTCCCAAATATCATGAGGAACTCAAAGATTTTAATGTATTTGATGAGCTTCAATCTACTGCAACTCTCGTCATTGAAGGTCAAGGTCATTTGGCAACTTTTAACGTGGCTCTCACAGTCTTCACAGCTTCCTTATTAGCTACTATTATAAGATGCTCCAAGCACCCCTTTTAGGTCTTTTCAGTGTTAATAGGCATTTTCATTGCACGGAGCTGGGAAATACACATTTGAAGGTAAAATTTCTCTTGAAGTTACATTGATGATTCCAATTCAGATTTCTGATTTGACCTAACTTGTTTTCTAATACACCTCTATCTCCTTTTTTCAAAACCAAAAATGTGGTTCTCAAGGACATAAGAGATGATAGAC
Source organism: Cheracebus regulus (assembly GCA_963574635.1). NCBI lineage: Eukaryota > Metazoa > Chordata > Mammalia > Primates > Pitheciidae > Cheracebus > Cheracebus regulus. The sequence goes on along the minus strand of CAUYQU010039741.1, from coordinate 33,667 downwards.
CTACACAATCCCATAATTATTCATTTGCTTTTTTCCATATTATGTACATAACAGTTTTAGAACACTAATACCAATATTACCTCCCATATGATTAGTGAAAACATTAAAATATAGATTTACTTTTCCATTTTCCTCCCATTCATAAAGTAGTTACACTGGCATGCTTTATTTGTAGTGACATAATTTTGTTCCTTATCTCTTTTTCTTAAAATTGCTTTATATGAGATTTGGTCTTGATACTTTTGCTGCTCAATTTTGGTGCTATAATTAATTTTCCTAAACTTTTAGAATGAAGTGAGTTTGTGGAAAGCTTTTCTAACTTCACAGAGATTCCTCTTCTTTTGCTTTTGTGTGGTATTTACAACTACAGTACATGTCTGAATCTATTCAGCCTGCTATAACAGAATACTTATAGGGTGGCTTAAATAAAACAAGAAATTTATCTCTCACAGTTCAGGAGGCTAGTAAGTCCAAGATCAAAGCATTGGCAGATTTGTTGTCCAGTGAGTCTGCTTCCTGGGTCATACACAGCCGACTTCTCACTGTGTCCTCCCATGGTGAAGAGAGAGCTCTCTGGGGTCACTTTTACGAGTGCACTAATTTCATTCATGACAGCTCCATCCTCATGACCTAATCACTTCCAAAGGTCCCATTTCCTAACACTATCACATTGTGGATTAAATTTCAACCCTAGAGTTTTGGGGGGACATAAACATTCCATTAATAGCAGCACTTGAGTTTGGGACTTCCTGGTCCTGTTCCCCAACACCCTCTACCAGCACACATGCACATTTTGAACTAGACCTTCTTTCATTTCTGTTGCCTGAGATGCTCCATGTTGATTCTGTTCCCAGAAGTTTTGTTCAGCATTGGATCTTCTTTCTGGAAGAAAGCTCTCATGGAGCAGGCAAAAGCATGATAGAAATGTCACACCTTTTTACCCTAGTCTCTATACATAGCAAAACCCTGCCAAGTTTAGCTCTGCTCTCAAGCCAGCTTTCTACTGAATATCTGTTGTCTATTTTGGGGCTCTCCAGTTCTTAGGCACCCTTACTTCCTTCTCCTTCCTCTCACACAGGCAGTGACGTCTTGCAGGTTTTTGTGGCCGGTGGTGGCTTGTCGCCACCTGGATTTATTTTGGATCTCTCTTGCCATCTAGTTTGGTTGTAAACATTGCACATTTTTGTTTTGGTGTCTAGTCGTTCTCTTTACAAATGTCTTTTTATAAATGTAACTACTTTACAAATGGGAGGGAAATGGCAAAGGCAAAAGACATGGAAAAACTCTGAAGCCATGCTACCACCATCTTCCCCAAATCCCTCTGGACTGATTTTTCAACAAGCACATAAAAATTCACATATACAAATTAGGGCTGTCCTTCAAATTGTCATTTTTGGAAAGCTAATGATGGTGACTCACTGTGAAAAGCATTTTAGAACTGAACCTACACATATAAGTGGGCATGTGAATTCTGAAAATGTACTTGACTCCACTGTACTGCTATTAAGTAGCAGTAAGACAATGAAAACTTACCCGTATAATAAGAATTAATCAGTTTTTTACTGTTCCCCATCAGCTAATATAAATGAATGAATAAAATATGGAAAGTGTCACTGAAACAAAATCTACCTTGTGATACAACTATCTGTATAAGTTTGTCCCAAAACCCTAAAGAAAATCATTTGTAAGGTGAAATCAGATAATATTTTTACTCTTGAAATTCTATTTTACCAACCAAAACACCATTAGGAAATTTCAAATTTTCTTCTATTTTATCCTTGATAGAGAACAAATATAAATACTTCACATGGAATGTAATTTAGAGTTCCTCTATCTTTTGCTTGAGTTTGTGTATCTGTATGTGAATGCATGTGCATCCTTCTATATGTCCCTGTTCATATTCCAAACTGTATAATCTTACTTTATGCTGACATCTATGCACTTCTGAACTTCAAAAGCATTAATATATGGCTGAAAGTTCCCTTTTCACTAATATATATCACAAAGAGCAGCAAGAATAAGTTATAGAAGAATCTAGAATGTAGAAAAGCTAATCCCCACAGTATTCATAGTCAAGTGATTCTTGAGTAAACTGCTTTACTAGGTTGGCTCAAAGGACTCTTACTATTACTAACCCCAAAGACCCACAAAGCAGCACACAAAAAGAAACTATTTACAATGCTACCAAATAACCTAAACCTCATAACACATAACTTCTAATTACTAAACAATATAAACAAAACAAGAAAAAGAATCACAAATAAAGAAACAAAGCCACATTTGTTTTAATTCTCCCAACAATTTTGGAGTGGGGGGGGTCACTCCTTAAGATATCAGTATTAACTAATTCCTTAATGCTCCAAACAACGGATTTTAATTGTTAATTACAAATATGAATAAGTTATATATAGATGAAAACAAGGACTTACAAAGAGGTAAATCAAGGTTATATTTAAAAAACACGGTCATTTGGCACGCAAGTAGAATAATCAAACATTATCATTTGGATCATGTACAAGTGCTAAAATCATTGTTGAACAGCACCCTCATTAGCAAGATTTACTTCTTAAATATAGAAATCAGTAGTCCCAACTGGTATACACATACTGCTAAGCAGTACATTTCATTATCATAGGACTTATTTTAAAGACATTCTTAACAGGTTTTTTTTTTTTGTTAACTATGAAACAACCTCTCAGTTTTATTTAAGTTTCAATCATTTCAACAAGTTGAAATTCAGGCACATTTGAATTCCATGGATAGGATGCAATCAGTAAGAAAAGCTCAGAGACTTTCAAGTCTTAATGAAAAAATATGAAGCTAAAAAAACAGCATTAGCAGAATCACCAAGGAGTCAAGAATAAGAAGCATGATAAGTCTTCCTAAGTAAGATGGATTTTGCCCAAACTTCACTTTAGAAGCTAATGACCAATCTAAATGCACTGAACCTACTGGGAAAACGATGTAAGGTGGGCAGCAGCTGAAACACCACTTCAGGATGCCGAGGTCAGAGAAACAGCCATGATGCTGCGTTTTCAGTACATTGGCAAACACCCCATGTCACATCTAAAGAGACAAGACTGCCAAAAAACAAACTACCCTAACTCAAGGTAGAGCTTTCCAAAGAGTGAATCAGCGTTTTTATAATATTAGATTTTTATAGTCTTACGAAGCATACTGATACTGGCAGGGGTGGAGAAGACTGCTCAAAACAACTGCTTCTAGATTTGTTTTCTTTGTTCTTTATGTGTTTGTGTTTTTGTTTTTGCCAATGGCATACAGTTCATAAAAAGCATAATTTATGTTTTAACTTAAAAGAGAATTCCAATGTTTTTGACTAGAAAGTTGTGATTCTTCTCACTGAAAATATGATCCTTCTTATGGAAAATATGTAATTTTGGTTTATTTCGCTATATATTAATCAATATCAACAAGAATACTTTGGAACTCTTGCTTTAAAAACAACTATACTTGCTTAAAACCTGCAATACAAATCTGTTTTGAGTGGTATTAATTTAACAAGCTGTTTCTCATTGAGGTGTTTTTTTCCTGTCTTCCCTTCTCACCAAATTCAACAAAGCTACCAGTACAAACTAGCCCTACGTAAAGCTCAGCAACTGAACTATGACATTGACAACGAGTCCACCCTTGCCACTGAGATACTGGAAGTAGCTGACGTTGTTGCCCTTTGAAGCTACAAAATTTTGCAAGTATCGCATCTCTTCTTCCTGAGCTAACAGGTCCCTCAAACCACTTTTCTATCCTAGCTAACCTTTTCTTGCTTCTTTCCTTTTAGTATTTCCTACATTTCCTTTCCCTGTTTCTCATTTTTCCTCCATGGATAGTATTACTATCATGCACAAACAGCCTATCTATCTACCTTTCCTTCTCCATTACAGTAGATTCTGTGTTCTTTTACACATTCCCTTACATTTTGTTCATAATTAATATTTCAATCTATCACCTTGAATCAGTCCTGATGCTCCCATGATAATGTCATCTTCTGTATAATCTTGTCCATTATTGGCTGTGTAATCTCTCTTTCACAAAAACCAAGAGAAAAGGATGTTTACACTTGAGAGGGTTCGGGACACACTACCTCCAAATATAGCACTTTGGCAGCTGAGCAAACAGCAGACACAGCAAGATCTCTCTGACCCTCTCCCACCCTCAGACCCTGGTTTGGGAGGTGCCCTCCCTATTCCCAGAGGGAAGAAACATCCTTATCTCTGAAGGCAAAAGGACACAGAGAAGGATCTGAACAAACAGGCCTTGCTAAGTTCCCCTAGTTCATTATAATTTGGTCACATCTTCTTGTTCAATCAGAGTTCTACATAACTGTCCACCCTTCATCAAACCTAAGCATAAAAATACACAGGCTTCCATGTTTCTTTGGGTCTTCTCTCCCTGATAAAGGTTTCCATGTTGTGTAATATTTATATTAAATAAATTTGTATGCTTTTCTCTTGTTAATCTGTCTTTTGTTACAGGAACCTCAACTATGAAACTAAGATGAGAACAAAATATTTTGTTTCTCTCCTACACAGCATTTTCCCCTTAGCCTCACCTACTAAAGCCAGTGTGCCCTTCCCCTCTCCTTTGATGGCACGATGCCAGACAGGGCTATCATCTGTCACTTCTAGAGATGCAATGATGACCTTCTAAAAGCCATCTCATCTCTAAAACCTTCTATGTCCCACTTCAGTCACACACTGGGGTACGGCCAAACCCCAGGCCTCATCATAACTTAAAACAGTGTTTAATCCAAAATCTCTAACTTGAAAAAAATTTTCACTGACTGGAATCTTCTGACTCTTCTTCTCACTTCTTATATTATAAATAAACCCTTTCTTTGCCCATCATCTTGATCTCCAGCCCTTTACCCCGCCTTGGGATTTCTTCAGCATGAGGATACCCCAAATCAACCACAGTATCATTAACATCTTTGAATTCTTCACTCCCTTGGCCTTCAAATATAGTTTTCATCTTTTAATTCCAAAGCTGCTGAGCAATGACGGGGTCACAAACTATGAATCCTTGCCAATTAACCTCAGCTGCACTCTTGCGGCAAGGTAGCAATCAGTTTACACGTCTGTGTGACTCACGATTGACCCTGGTAGCTATTCCAAACATTTCCCATTCTTCTTAGTATTTAATCCTATCCAGTTCTCTCTCACTGTCAGCAACTGCATGAACTTTTGTACATCATGAGAAATTCATCATTCTCTCCAATTTAAAGAAGAAATATCTTTGGTTCACCCATTATGAAAAACAATCTAAAGGTTCTTTAAAAAATTCAAAATAGAACTAGCGTATCATCCAGTAATCCCACTTCTGGGTACATATCCAAAGAAAATAAAATCATTATATCCAAATGATATTTATACTCCTATGTTCACTGTAGCACTTTTCACAATAGCCAAGACATGGAATCCACTTAAGTATCCTACAACAGATAAATGGGTAAAGAAAATACAATGAAATATAACCAGCTGTAAAAAAGAAGGAAATCCTGTCATTTGCAACAACTTAGATAAGCCTGGAGGACATTATATGAAGTGAAACAACCCAGATACAGAAAGACAAACATTACATGATCTCATTTATATGTGGAATCTTTAAAAAAAAAAAAAAAAGTCAAACTCATAGTTGCAGAGAGTAGAATGGTGGTGACTAGGGGCTGAGGGGTGGAGGAAAAGAGAAGAGACTGGTCAAAGGGTATAAACTTTCAGTTATATGATGAATCAATTCTGGAGACCTAATGTACAGCACGTGGCTATAGATAATACAACTGAAATTCACAGAGTATATCTCATCTCAAAAAACAAAACCACATGCTATCTTTTATATACCCTAACGACATATGAAAATGTTTCTAATTTGCATTAAATTTTGGTTACTTATAACAAAGATGATTTTAAAGAAGATCTGAGTTGGGTAACTTTCACTATGAAATTAAATCACCATAAATAAAAAAGAAATTTAAATCTAAACATCTTTAATATAAGATATAACTACTTTTAAGATAAATGATAATCCCTGAATTCAAAGATGTAATGCATAGATAATAAGAAAAAAAAAGACTACTATCTTGATTCATAAGCTTAATCATTCTAAAAAATATCACAGTCTTGTTGAATTTCTACACATAGAGGTCTTTTTTCTCCTTCATGAAATTTTCTCTGTATTCCCAACTCCTAGCAAAATGCCTTGTATATAAAAGAGTATTCAACAAACATAATATTCCAGTGAAGATACATAAACCCACTTGCTACTGTGCTAATTGTATGTGTATTTCTTTAATAGAGTTAAATCACTAAATCTATTAACTTTGCACAAACCACTTACCTTCTTGAAGACTTAGCTTTTTCTTTAAAATAAAGATAAGTTAGATGATCTCTCAGAGCTTTAATTCCAGCTTTAATATTCTATAATTAGTATTTATAAAGTCAGATATGAGCTTACTTAGATTTTATGAGGCAAATTTAACGATCACAGGGGAAAAAGTATAAAAGTCATCCCAGTCCTCAAGGAGGTAAAAAGATAATTGAGAAGACAAAAACACCTCACAGTTAGAAAATGATACAAGAGAACATAGAATCAAATACAAGAAAATGATACAAGAGAACATAGAATCAAATACAAGAAAATAATACAAAGAATCAAATAATTGGTAAAGTAAAGGTTATTGGCAGAGGCCCCTGAACTCAGTACTTTGATGAGGGTAAAACCGGAGGAGCTGGGGAAGATTTCATACACAAAGTGGGAATTGAGTTGTTTTTGTGAGAAGGTAGGATTTGGATATATGGAGACAGAATGATAACAGGCATTAAACATCATTTGTGTCATGTTGTCTCTTGAAAATCAATTCTTCTTATTAAGCCTAATGAAAGAATTCTTAAATGTACAAATTTGGGTTATAGAATGGTAGGGAGAAATAAGATTTAAAAAAATCATATCCTAGAGAAATAAAAATCCTGCTACATTTCTTCAGATAATTTCTATATATATATAAATTATCAATATCATAAAATATTTTCATGAGTCACGATAGTCATTCACATACCATTAGTCTTCTTACCACTAAAGGCGAACATTATCATAAATAAGCAGATGTGTTGGCAAAACATTTAGGGTCCTTTGTGGATTTAAAATAAGATTTCTAAATTGCAGAAAGCTTTTAAAAATAGAAACATTCAGAGTCAGCTACAAAGGACTTTGAAAAGGAAAGAGATGAAGTCAGTAAGGTGACTGGAGCATCTTCTTAACCAAAAAGGAGATGCACTCTGAGAAATGCAAACATCAAGATCCATATGGGAAGGTCTGATCCATTTAACACTCAAGTGGTGCTTATTATCACCGTACTGAGCAAATTCACACTTGAGTTCATTTTCTAAGACAGACATGAAATGACTTTAGGAAATGTTGAGCAAAAGATGGATGAACCATAAATAAAACTTAAAAGAGTAGCGCAGATGTAAAGAATGTGGGTGAAAAGAAAGAAATTTCAGAAAGCAGTTAAATCAGGTCATTCAGTGCTATTAAATGCAAGCATCTTTTTAAAGATTCAATTTACGTATATTTTTAGTTATTTTATAAAACGTTGTAGGGTCAAATGCAGAAAGTGGCCTGTCACACAGATGATTTATAAGTAGGTTGTTGATAAGATCACTACAAAGCCTCAGAAATGGGTAAAGGACCTCCCAGAGTATGTCTTGAAAAATGAAGCTATCCTTGTATAATGCAGGATATGCTGCAATCTTGGAAATGGTAACAGTGACTTTTGAAAGACTGTGCAAGAACAGCTTTGGGTAACTTACAGATTTCATTTAAAATTGGTAGCCGGACAGTGGAATTCATATGTGTATCAGTGATTCTTAAGCATGCTCCCACTGGCTGATAATTGTTGAAGATACATGGGTTCCAAATTGTTTGGGTATTTTGTAAAGCCATTAGGAATTCTATGTTTAAGACCAAGAAAAATAGTAATTTAATATACCTTTACTATAACAATGTATATTTACTTTATGATATTTTGATATTAAATTTTAGAATCAGCTTTCTAAATTTCTATAATAACTATTATCATATAAATATTACTATTATATTTTTCCCCAATCCAAATTCCTTACAATGATCCCCAGGGTTCCACACAATCTGATGGTTGCCTTTCTTTTGAATTCCATCTCCTGCTATTCTCTCTCTTTTGTCAAATTTGTCCCGGTATCTTTCTGTTCCCTGGTCACACCTACCTCTTTCCCAACCTCAGGCTGGGCTTCAAGGATATTAGACCTATGCAGTTGCACAGGGCCCTACAATCACAAGGGCCTTGAACTTGATTTACTGCCCTGGTGTTGCCACCTTGAAAGTCTTAATAATTTTTAAATAGGGGCCTCCCCAGTTTCCTCTTGCGCTGGGCACCTCCAGTGGGGTCGTCAGTGCTCCTTTCCATGCACCCACTGGGGAACAGGCTCCACCTTCTGTCGCTCAATCACACTAACCTTTTTCCCATCTCAGACCATTGTGTGTTCTGTTTATTCTTTCTGAAATATGCTTCTACTAGTTCTTTATAGGGCTGAATCTTTCTCGACCTTTGGTTTCAACTCAAATGTCAACTCAGACAAACCTTACTAATTTCTTTATCTAAAGTGTCTCTTCTCATCATTCTATCTCATTATGCATTCCATTCTTTTCCTTAAAGGCACTTACTGCAATCTACAATAACCTCATTTATTTGTTTCCCTGTTCGTTCTCACACATCCTTCCTCCTAAAGGGACAGCAGTAGGAAAGTCCACAATCTTGTCTTTCTGGGTATACCCTGACACATTATCAGAGCTGAAATTACTGACAAGGATTGTCTCCTTGACCGAATTTGTGTTGGCCTCCTGTAGCTCGGTTCTCTACAGAAGCCTTGGCCTAGAAAAACTGCAGATTTTCAGCACAAATCATTTTGTTCATCCCGTTCCATACAGTTCTCCATCAAAAGACTTCAACAAACATGAACATAATTTCTAACAGTTCAAGGCCACATCCCTAGGATGACCCTAAAAAAAAGGGATCATTAAGGCATCTGCCCCCTTAAAGCATCTGCCAGAAAAACAAACTCCAGGCTGCCAAAAGAATTTACTGTTTGCTCTAGCTAACACCTGAAAACAGGCAGGCCTCTGCTGATTCTTAGGGCATTTACTACAAAGGGCTTACAATGGTGAATCCTTCCTTCATCCCTTTGAGATGTGTATGTATCTCCAACTCAGGATTGTCTTTCTCAAAAACCTGAAAGCCATTCCTTAGAAATGTAATCAGCAGGAAAGACAGGGTCCCTGTCTCCCAGTCTCTCTGGAATGTTAGAATCCCAACTCTGACATTTGCCAGTTCACAGACACAGCTGGTCTCACGGAACTGATGTGACCAATGCTTTGTCATTTTTCACTTCCTTGCCTCTGCTCAAGTCCCTCTTTGGTTCCCCCAGTCCATTCCCTCTTGAAAACACCCAGTCACCTCTGTACAAATAGAAGTCTATGTGCATCATCAGAACATTATTGATTAAAATCTGTCCTTACCACTTTAGTGTCTGGTTTTGTTTATCTTTGACAAGAGGGCTTGACACCTGCTAAGTGTTCAATACTAATTTGTTGAGTGAATAAACAAGTTAATAATACAAACAAATGATGTCTCACCAATGTTCTTGGGGAGATTTCTTTTTCGTGGTTAAAGCTATTATGTGGTATGGGCACTTCCTCCATTATAATTCAGCAACATTTTCTAGAGATTTCCTCTCCATACACAGGGCACTTATTTATTTGAGATAAGAAACCTATGAGTGTGAGATTTATATGTGTATATTTTGTAAGTATTGCAGCCTTTCTGTCAATTTATGACCCAAAAAAGTAACTCAATTCCCTAAACCAAAGAAAACAGACAGCTTGATGGATACATTTGGGCATTATTTGGAAGAAAGCAAAAGAATAGCTATTAATAGAACATGATGATAACTTCAGGAAAAAATAGCTTTAGATCAAAGGAACAACAAGAACTAATGTCCAATGCTGATGGGGCTATAGTAAAACTGAAACTTTCACCAAGTGTGATAAAAATGTAAAGTTGGATAAACGTCTTTAAAAAAAAAAACAAACTTGACATCAAGTATTCTGATCATAAAAAATACTCACATTCATTGACTCAAATAACCTGTTTATAGTGCTTTATTCTATTGCAATGTAATTTATATAATATCTGGAATGAGCTATCTTCACAAAGATATTTATAACATCAGAAAATTGAAAATAAACTAAATGTCCAAATTTAAGGGAATGGTTAGGTAAACTACAGTAATTCACTCAATTAAAAATTTTGTGACTAATACAAATTATATTGTATGACAAAATGGAATATTGAATGAAAATTAGCAGGAACAAAGATACATAAATAGAAATAGAAATAGAATCTTAAAACGAGAGACATGGAAAAATTAGAAAGTAGTTTATTCCAGAGCTAGATTTAGGAATTATATTTTTAACATCCCTGTTTTCTGTATTTTTACTTATGTGAATATAGTATTTAACTATGAAAGCATAAATATGTCTAAAAGAAACATAACTTTTCATTACATAGTATCATTTCCAATGTAGGTCAGTATCAGCTCTTAAAAGAATTTGCTACCAAAAGAGTTAAGTTTAAAATCAAAACACAGATGTTAAAAAAAGCTAATATTTTCTTCTGCACTAATTAATTCAACATAAATGAGTTTACTTAAAAGAAAACAAAAAACATATTCTTCAAAGTGATCTTTTTTTAAAAAAAAAAAGATTAAGTCTAAATAAACAATAAAATTTTAGATACTAGTTAATTCAATGGCAATGTATTAAAAACAAACCAGTGGGTTAGTACTCACAGGTATACAATATTCCACCATTGGGTAATGTAATTTGTGACCTTTTGCTGTTCGACCCGAAAAGAAACAACTCTGGCAGACATCGTAGTTAAAATGTTTAAGGCTTCTATACCTAGAGAAAAGAAAATAAAATTTATTGGCTTGCATTACTATTATTTAGTCCAAATTTGTGTTAAGAAAATGCATTCATCCAAATTACCAAAATTAACAGTAATAATAAAATTTTGGAGTTCAAGTCTCTGAAACATGCTTCCATCTGTTTATATATGAGAGGGAGATAAATACGCATGTAAGAAGATTGAAATGAATGGAAAATGAAACACAAGAAAAGAATTATATCTATTAAGTTGAAACATCAAATTTTAAAATATCAATTACACCATCAATAAGAAATGAATCTTAAAATTCCCCCACAAAGATAGTTTTTAACAATGAGCATTTTTATATTTGGTTTAAATTAGTCACTAGAAAAAAAAAGAAATCAAGAAATACTGCATAACAAAGAACAAACTAAATAAAGCCTTGATCACAATGCATTCTTGAATGGGAATGGTGTTTTAAAATCTCTGGCATGAGAATGACACTGCACATTGACTTCCACTTGCAGAATCTTATTTACAAAAGCAAAACCTTAGATGATAAGTTTCTATGGGTCTGAGTGGAAAACATCTTCTCCCAAATCTATTCTGTCAGTGTTGTTGGTAGAATTAAGAACATAAATTATATCCACGTCTATAGAAAAAAAATTAAATGATAGAACAAACAGAATGAAAATGGAAGCAAAATTTAAAGGTTGTATGACTGTAAACTACCAAGTGCTGAGTAGCTTCTAAAATGAACTGAAAAATCACTTGCAAATTAATCTTAAGGAAATCGTTCTGCTAAACTACAGCCAGCTTACTTTTGCCAAGGAAGCTACTGGTTGGAAACGGTCACATACATTAACAACATCTCTTGGCCTATCAGCATGGCTTGACAGGTCTGATTGACATCTTCTTTCTAAATGGAATTTTGTTTTCTGCTCAATACTCCCTTGGCAGATAGTCATTCTCCCCTTTTCATTGGTAACATACCCTTGTATTGTCAGCACATTTTAGCAATGAGCCTTGAGAAAATTACTGTTTCTTAGCCTCTCCTGCTGATGATAGTGACCAGTACAATACAAACCGAAGTTATTGGGTGGGAGTTCTAATTGGAATTTCAAGGAACTGACTCAGTTTGGCAGAGGCATGCTCCCTCTTCCTCCATCCTGGAAAATGGATCTGATATCCAGAAGAGTCACTTTGTTAGCATGAGGTGACTTTGAAGATACAAGCCACATGTTAGGAACGACAGAGAATGAAAACAGAACTAAGGGCCCAGGTGGTCACAGAGAACAGTCTTGGATTGCCTACCTTCACTTTGTTTACATGAAAGAAAACTAAAGTTCTAATATATTTATGCAACTACTACTAAGCAACTATGTATGATTCTAACTGAAACAATTCCCAGCTTACAAAACGTTCTGTAAATCTAAGATTTCATTAACATTTAATTTGGAAGTAATTAGTGAACAACTCTAGCAGTATTTATAAAAGTTCAGGGAAAATGAGTTTTTTATATATATAACTCATTTTCCCTGAACTTATATACATATATATAATGGGTAGAAGCTCGATAGACAATCTGAGTGAAGTTAAGACATATTCTTCTATCTTCATTGCTGTACTTGCCTTTCCATTCATTCTCTGAAGCCACAGAGACAGATGTATCTCTTTACAACTAAGATAATGAGACCTATTTCAACTGTACCTCATTATACCTATTAGAATTGTTCTTATATGCATTCCCTTCATTCATAATCTTTGTACAATAATGAAGTCACTGTTTCCCTGAAGAAACCTTTGCTCGGTCTTTTGCCTAAATCAGGTATTAACTCTGGACATATTTCTCTTTCATTAGAAAATCAAAAATCTTAGATGTACTATATTCTCAATATAGAAAACTGGAAAAATATACATGCAAGTAAAAGGAAGACAATCTATCACTTACCATGTTACCATTTTCAACATCCTGACATATTTTCTTTAAGTTATAGCTAGATTTCTTCAACAAGTTGTTTGCACGTATTGGCCTATGTATTTTCCTGAGCCTGAGATTCGCCTTCCCTCTTTATAATGACATGGACGGAGTCCTCTCTAAGATTCCTAATGACTTCTCCTGATTCAAAGAATCTTTCTGATGCACTTAACAAACATCTCTATCATCTTGCTAAAGCCTTTTCTTGACTGCCACAACAATATGCTTCTTTACCTCTCTGAATAATCCTGTTCTCTTCCTTATTATACCTGTCTCTAATCCTGCCTTTTACTGAGCAACACCATTGCCCAGGATTTTCTGGTATTTCCACTTAATGGAAATGTTCTACAACACACTCATAGGTTTAGCTACTATCCCACTAATGATGTTATTGGTATTAACAAAAAATAAACATTTACTGAATGCCTACTTTGTTTGTGATAGGTACTGCCCTAGACATTTTCGTGTATTAATTATTCCTATGAGGAAACACTCATAGAATTTGAAGTTGAAGAAACTCAGGTTCAAGAAGGCCAAGTATCTTATTCAAAGTCTCAGCGCCAAACAACAGATCCAGGATTCAAATCCAAGTAGTCTGACTCCAGAGCAGTAGCTTTCAACACACTGTATCTCAATACATTGTCTCCTGAATATCCTCTCACAACCTTAATCTCTGACCTGCTGGTCAACTCCACATCTCTATCATAGAGACATCTGCAGGTCAGTTTGATATTACTAGCAGAAACTTAAACCCTCAAAATTGAACACTTTAGGTTGTTCACCCTTTATAATTGCTCTTTCATATTTTTCTTACTAAATATTTCAAGTTTATTCAAAAGTAGGGAGAATACAATAAACATGCATGTACCCACAACTCAGTTAAATATTAATATTCTGTATAGTTGCTTCAGATCATTTTTTATTTGAGAAATAAAACGTTAAAGGTCCTTCAAATTTGTCCTATCCTCCACCATGTATATCTATATATATATGACAGTCTCTTCCCAAGTCAATTAATCTGGATATTTCCCATGGCTTCACATTACAGTTTATATCCAGAGTAATATTTTTGGTCTAATAATTAGTGCCTTAAATCAATTGCTCTTTTCAATATCATTTAATTAACTCTTCATATTAAATCTCTCCTCTCCTAAAAATCGAATCTGCTTTTTAAAACCATCTTGATTAAGAACACAAACTCAAGAACCAAAGCGATCTGGATTTGAATCCCAACTTTGTCTTTGCAAAATTGGCTGCCTGGGCAAGTTGACTAATCTTGGAGTCTTAGTTCCTTTATGTGTAAAGTAGAGGTAATACTCCCAATCTTACAGAGTTGTTATGAAAAGTGACTACAATAACAAATGCAACACTTCTTACCACATTGTCTGGCATAAAGTAAAAAATAAATATCAGTGATTATTAGCTTTGATGACTACGTCTCTCATTTGAATTATCTTCCCAGTTGTAGCCTAACCTTGTCACATTTCAGCTATTTCCTCTCCTGTACATTTGTGTCTACAGCCATTCCAAGAACCCTGCTGTATTTAAACTGTGACTTGACCATTTTTCTTCTTCCAGCATTTGCCCTTGGACTTCCACTGGGCATCTATTACCCTGGTTGTGTGCCAGGCTAATGCTCACTCTACTTTACACTAACTACCTGTCTTTTCATCCTCTTAGAATGCATAGCAGCAAGGCCCTCTGAACTCACAATATTTTAGCCTCCCCAACAACACCATAATGCATGAGAGAAGAGAACGTTTGAATTTCCATTTCTTATGTTAGCCATCCACAGAGAATGCAATGATATGCTTCATACAAACGATTATGCTGATAAAGTCAGTCAAATGAAAGTAATTCTGTTTAATTCAAGGTATTAATATTGATATTATATACAACAACAACCAATCCCAGCTCTCCCGATTTGACTCTCCCAAGAATCACCATCTTAGCTACTTCCTCTTCAGGTATGAATAAAAGATACACATAAGGCCGGGTGTGGTGGCTCATGCCTGTAATCCCAGCACTTTGCAAGGCCAAGGAGGGCAGATCACAAGGTCAAGAGTTTGAGACCAATGTGGCCAACATGGTGAAATTCCGTCTCTAGTAAAAACACAAAAATTATCTGGGTGTGGTGGTGCATGCCTATAGTCCCAGCTACTTGGGAGGCTGAGGCAGGAGAATTGCTTGAACCCAGGAGGTGGAGGTTGCAGTGAGCTGAGATTGTGCCACCACACACCAGCCTGGGTGACAGAGCGAGACTTCGTCTCAAAAAAAAAAAAAAGATATACATAAAATCTTGAATTCCCCTACTGAGTAGGTTTATGTTGTTTCATAATATATTTCCAAATTAAACTGGGGTTATTTTCTAGACTTCCCCCAGAAGAGAAATATAAACATACAAGAAGTCAAATGCATACCTGTGGTAAGAGGAATGGACCAGGATGTCCAAAAGTCTCCATCTTTGGACAAACTATAGACTCTGCACAGTCTGCTTTGGGGTCACAAACTGAAGAGTCTGATACATTGATTAAAGTATTGCATTTAGCAGTGCTCCTCATGGGAAGAAGGAGGGTTAATGTACTTCACATCAAACTTGGCAGAAGTAACACAAAGTAATTTGATTATTTCTCAGCTAGTAATTAAACATTGTTTCTTGCTTACTAAGTCTGACCCCAAAGACCTCAGAATATTCACCAAATTCCATCAAGGTTATAAATTTATGATCAGCCATACAATTTTCAACCATGGATCATTTCCTGACCTAAGTAAACAGACATTCATAAAAATCTCTGGTTCTGACCAAAGTAAATGACAATAATAATAGCAACAATAATAAAACGTGCTTCATGTAGTAGTTATAAAAAGAAATGCTACTTTTAGATAGATGAGACATGCTAAGCATACCATTTATTTAGAAGGCAAACCTCCAAATGGGAATGAATGGGAATGGAGGATGGACATACCACTGAGATTACACAAAGGGAACAGAAAATAGCCACCTCCAGTGCTGGCACACCTTACCTGAACCCAACAATTGGACATTCTTTACAGATGTTGCATTTGGCCTGATGTTTTGCAGTCTCTGCTGCTGCCACTCGATGTAAAACTGGCAGCCAAACCATGGACTGTGGTTCCAAACGCATCCAATCTATAAACTCTTTCACACTTATTTCTGGTTTGTTGTTATTCTGGTGAAAAAAGAAATATATTAAAAGTGAAGAAATGTCTTCATTTAAACTGTAGCAAGTGTTGTTGCTTCGTAATCTTCTGAAAATTTGTGCAGAAGAGGAAAACTGTGTAACTCTTTCCATGTCAGTTAAGTCACAAATGCTTTAAAGTTCTTCAAGGCAAGAAAATTGTAGAACTTAAGAGTAGACAAAGCAGAAACTGTCACATAGGAAGAAGTAAAAAATTATCAAGACTTCAATATACTCAGGTTTTAAAAGAAACAAAAGCAAAAACCAAAACTATCCAATTCAAAGTCATCTTTTTACATAAATAATTCTATAAAACTCATTCATCTAAAACAGTACAAACTTGTGAAAGACTCACCGATAATTTTACAAACTTGAAGGCCATGATAAATGCTAAATAAAAGCTGTCATTTTTGTGTGTCCTGCTCCAGTCCCATTATATTATCAGATGGGAATCATATTGCTATGGATGTACTTTGCAGGATTTGCAAATTTATCAGGATAAATTACATAAAACTCCCCAATCCTCTTCAAGTCCCAAAACTAAGTAATTTTCATATGTGCAAAGCTAAACTTTTACCAATTTCATCCTCCTGTTGCTGTTGAGGTCATTCTGTCAACCTACGTGTATGACTATAAATCATATTTAGAATTTCTACTTGATATTTTTTGTATTTCTAAAATAAGAAAAGGGGCCATTATAAAATGTAATAACCCATGACATCAATTCTCCTCAAAGATACGGTGTGAGCCTTTTTTTTCCCCAGCAATGATAAATCACTGGTTATGCTTTGCCAAAATATCTATAGACTTGTACTTTATGCATATGTATAACATCAGTAGTAGCATTTCTAAAATGTCTTTATATGCAGTAAACATTAAAAAGAAACTAAAGTGCTTTCTCAGTTTAAAATTAGTAACTTAGATCAGTATAAAACTTTGTATATCATTCTTTTGTATGCATAGTCTCAAAGAGAAAAGCTGGCACTTTGATAACATCTTTAATGTATATATTTCTTAAAAATCTTGCCTTAAAAAGAACTTAGGACATTTTAATTCAGTTATTTAGCAAATACTTATCAAAGTAGGTATGATGTTCGAGGCACAGGAAATGTAATAATCTGAATGTTTTTGTCCCCCCAAAAATCATAGGTTAAAACCTAACCACTTAGGAGACTGTATAAGGAACTAGGGTCTTTAGAAAAGGATTAGGTCATGAGGGTGTAGCCCTCTTGAATGGGGTTAGTGCCCTCGCAACAGAGGCCCAAGGGAGATCATTCACTTCTTCTGTCATATGAGGACACAGCAAGAAAGATTGCAATGAACCAGACGGTGGGCCCTCAGCAGATACTGAATTTGTTAGCACCTTGATTATGGAAAGCCTTCGGAACCATAGAAAAGAAATTTCTGTTGTTTAAAAGCCACCCGGTTTATGGTATTTTGTTATAGCAGTCTGAACGAACTAAGACAGGACACAACAGTAAAATGATAGACACAGTCCTTGTCTTCAGGGAGCTTAGGTTCCCACAGAAGAAACAAACACTAAGCCATGAATTATATAATTGAGTATGTAATTATAATGGTACTGAATATTGGAGGAGGTAGAGGATATGAAAGTGAATATAATTTTAAAAATATAGCATTATCTGAAAAGGTCAAAGAAAGATTTTCAGAGGATGTGAGAGTTCTGCTAAAAATCTGAAGATCAAATAAGGATTAGGGATGAGAAAGGCGTCAGTGGGCAGAGAGGAAGGAAGAACAGCTGAACAGGGGACACAGGTCCAAAGGCACCGCTGAGGTGGGAATCGAGGAAATAACACAGTGCAGCTGGAAACAGAGAGCAGAGGGAGCAGCGGTGAGAGAGGAGGCCAGGAAAAGGCAGGACAGACAGCACTCTAACGGCACAGGTTACAGACTGTAGATTACATCCAAGAGAAACAGCAAGTCCCTTTGCAAGGGCTGCTAGTTTTTGAAGCAAATGTGCCTTGAGAAATAAAATACACACTTGTTGGATGGTACCTAAAGTCTTCCAGCATTTGGCTTCAGCCCAAGTTCTCTACTCCATTTCACAGAACATCCTCAAAACCCTTCCCCAACACATCCTACATACCGGTGATCCCTCGTGCTCACCTGCTGGAAGCAGCTGCGAACACTAGGCTCGATATTACTGCCTCCAAAAGCTGCCACTTCACCCAGCTGCCGGGGGATCTGGATGGCATCGTGAAGTAACAGGCCTAGCTGCCTCTGGTCACACATTTCTGTGGGCCCCGCCACTTCCTTAAAGAGATCTGCAAAGAGGCGCAAGAGGTTAACTTCCATCTGCCTACAGTGTTCTTTCACTTAAAATACATCTTCCGTAACGTGGACTGAACCATGAAGATTAACAAAATTTCAGAAGGACACGAATCTGATTAGTTGTCTTTTGAATTCTAATGACCTTAATATTCTGATCTTAATATTCTGCATTACATATGATATTTGATTATTTTAAGAAACACGTAGTTGGCCCATTCCTGCAAAAAATGGGTTATATATACATATAAACATAAATCATGCATATATAATATAAATCAATAAACACAATTTTCCTTTTTAAAATGATATAATAAATGCATATGAATTAATTTGATGATCGTCATAAAAACTTCCCTTCTTATTGAGAAAGAATGAGACAAAACAAAGCTTCCTTCATGACTCGTTAAAACAATAGATGCAGCTGGGTGCTGTGGTGAATGCCTGTAATCTCATCTGCCAGAGAGGTTAAAGCAGGAGGATCACCTGAGCCAGGAGTTCGAGAACAGCTTGGGCAGCAGAGCAGGAACCCCAACTCAAAAAATAAAAAACAAAAAAACAAAAGAATAAATGCGCCTTAAATAATAAACTTTTAAATTGTAACAACTTTGTGTTCACACCTAAATGCAATATTCTACTAAATCTATATATAGTAACTTATTTTTAAAGACTTTTATACTCACATCTATTTTATGTGTACTAAAAAGTACAAGAAGGTGTGATTTTTCTTTTTTGGGCCAGTCTCCCATGCCTTATTACCTATAAACGTTATTTTTGTTTTACTTCATGTAATAAAATACATTTAATCAAATTTAAAAATTTGTGCATATTTTTATAGTTTTTAGGTTTTCCCATTCATTAAAAAACGAATTTGTTTTATAATTTTCTTGATTCATTAAAATTAAAACTCTTCTATTTTTTCCAGTATTGATTTACCTTTATTCACCATATACAATACTTTGAAGATCAAAATTATTACATTATTTTCAACAATAAAGCTAATATCCTACAATAAATTACTTTTGGAACAGGAAGAAATTTCAAATATAAACAATCCACTTTATTATAGAAATTAATACTTTTTGGAAAGAAATTTTCAAGTTCTAAAATTTCAAAAGCACACAAAATCAATGCTCTTCATGTGAAATTTTCCAAGAATAGAAGAAAGGGGAGTAAATATTTCTTGGATTCTAAAAATCATTTTCAAACAGTACCTGATAAATGAGTTTCAGATCAAAACGTATCATTCTCTCTTTTTTTTAAGTAAAATAATGCTAGATCTAACACTGTCAATGGTGAAATTTCAAACTGAACCAAGCTCAGTGATACTGACACAGTAATTATAATGAACTACGGCTTTAATTATAAGCATACATAGGGAAAGTACATTCAATGAAGATAAATGTAATTTCTATTATCATTTTTTTCACTTAGATTTGGTTAGAGCTCTACTTGTTTCTTTCCATTAAAAAAATAAGACTATAATAGACATAAAATATCCAGGAGTCTTATTATGTTTATTTTAAACCAGTCCCTGGGAAGAGGTATATTAAGTAAATACAAAGTTGATGCATATGTATAATAATCTTCATAGAAAAGTGCACATTTGCAGCAAGATCAACTGTGCCCAACTTTCCTCTTTTGAGGCATACGACTACACTACTATGCCACTATTAAGGTAAAACTACTTACAAAACATGAGGAGAAAAGTGTCCTTTCACATTTTGACATATTTTTGTAAAACCTTATAAAAGTTCCTACAAAAGTTCACATTCTCAGCATTATAGTCAGATACAAAAAGCAGTGTCAGGGTAAGGGGGTGTGTCATAATCTAAAAACTCAAATTCTTATAAATCAGCACAGAAGAGATGCTAATGATATTTTCAAAGGATGGTTTGAAGATGTGTGTGTGCATGTGTGTATGTGAGCACGTGTGCGTGTGTGTGTATGTGGTTTTCATTTTTTGGTTTTTGTCTTGCTTTGTAATCCAGGCTGGAGTGCAGTGGTGAGACCATGGCTCACTGCAGCTTCTGACTCCTGGAGCTCAAGTGATCCTCCCACCTTAGTCTCCCAAATAGTTAGGACTACAGGCATGAGACACGGTGCCAGGTCTGTAAATACGTTTTTGATGAGGCAAGGAAGCTAACCAGCTGTAAGTGTAAAGGCCAGGGCACTGTTAGAAGCTAAACAAGGAAAATTTTTAGGAAAGCACCAAGAGAAGAGGGTGCTTATGGGGTGGAGACACTGACACTGGCCATTGAATTAATAAAATCAATGTTCAGACAGATACCAATGATCTCGAATGGTGGCCCTGCCATTGTGTTTGAAGAGCAAACTGTCTTGAATATTAATTCTAATAAAGGAAATAATAATGAGGAAGTGTTCTGATATCATGGGGAAAATAAAAACTTGAATCAGTGAATCACAGTGGTGAAGGTCCTCAAAGTAAAACGCAAAATCAAACCCCAGGACACTCCAAAGTCTGAATATTCTGGTAAGATTTAGATTAAAGATTATGAGCCAAGAGATTTCTTATTTAATTAGTCCTAAAATGGCATACTTCATGGATTAAATTAAATAATCAGAAATTTTACTGCAGAGGCTTCTGCTTCCCCTGCCAAAATCTGAAAGTTCACGTTGAATTACAGACAATGTAAGCTTTGAGGTTGAATTTGCATACATTTCAGAAGAAGCTCCACACTATAATATAACTGTTACTTTCAGAGAACCCTGATTGTTTCAAGAGTGCAAGAAACCCCAAATCAAAAATGAGAAAAAATACATTTCTAATTTTGGAACTTGGATATTTTCATTAATATTTTCCTTTCCTGATAATTATAAAATGGTAATTTTTTCAGCTTTGGAAATTATATCTTTTCATGATCATAATTCTGAAAACTACTTAAATTCTGGATAAAGTGCCACAAAGCAAAAGCCTCGTGCAAAGCTTTTTTTCTGCATGGCTAACTAGGCTCTCACTCTGTCATGACACCCCACCTCCTAATCCTACAATCAGCTTTTCATTTCATACAAGCCCACATCTCTTTTCACTGACATTCTTGCCAAATTATGTAGGAAAAACAAGTCATCATGATCTAGACCTGAAATTCAAAATCAAATAACCTCACAGCAATCCCAGAAAATAAAAGCTTTTAAAATGTATGCATGTTCACATAAGACACAAAACTGAACTTAGTTTACAGGGCCTATAATCAAATATTCTATTGTTTTTTAGTATCTTCCCATTCGCAGAAGATCCCTAATCCTTTCCCACAGATGTATGGATTTCTCTATAAAGAATCATCTGGGGATATACATGGTGGGATCAAATTCACATTTTAAGGACAAAATTAAATCAAAAGATATGTGATAGTAGTTAAGGATTTGGGGACTCAGAGGCAATTGCTACCATTTTTTCAACACCTGCTATTTCTAGGTACCTTAAACATTACTCCTAATTATTTTCCGAGCAGGAATTATTAGCTTCATTTTTCAGTTGAAGAAAATTTGCTAAATTTCAGCTTCTTGAACTGTAAAATGGGGATACTATTACCTCTTAGTTGGCAATATTCAATGGGATCACATAACCTGCCCAAAGACACTCAGCTACTAAGTGGTAGAGATTTGAAGACAGGTCTCCTTGGCTCCCAAGCACAAGCCTTTTCCAAAACCCAGATACTTTTCATTACCTGGCAGGTAAAGGAACACTCTTGACTTACATGATAAATCCAAATACAACAAAATTTTTAAAAATCACTTTTATTTTGTCACAACTGTAAAATATATTATTTAGGATTATTGTCTATGTCCATAAAGGTTTTTGTTTATCTTTTTTTTTAAGGATTGGAAGTATAAAGAAATAAAAAGTTTGGGATTTGTAGTCAGAAAAACCTAGTATCTAATTCTAGCCCTGTCACTTACTGGCTCTGCAGTCTTAGATTCTTAACCTATCTCAGCATTAATTTTCTAAGCCAGAAAATGGAAATCCCAATGCCCATATCATGAGGGGATTATTCTAAGAATTAAATAAAATATAATTTGTAGTTGGGTCTCACTCCATCCAGGCACCTCACCTCTTAGTCCTACAATCAGCTTTTCATTTCACACAAAGCCCCATGTCTTTGCACTGCCACCCTTTTGTCTAATTTGGTATAGGCATAGTAAGGGTTTAAAAAAAGAGGGCAAACTAGTATTACTAGCCAATTATATAATCTAAGTCCCCAATAAATTGCTATAATCATTATTATCACTAAAACACTGTTGGTATATGAAAGGTTTTACATACATCTGTATTTTTCTTCCAAGAGACCTTTGGAGAGAGATGTCAATCCAATCTTCAGACTCTGCACTCTAATTTTTCCAGTTCGACCCCTAAAATTAAAAGAATCTTAATGTGTTAGATGCATTTAAAACTGTATACGGCATGTTAATTGTTTCTAAATAACTATTTTCTTGATGGTAAAGCATTAAAAATAATTGTATCTCAAAGATGCAACATTTCTATTAACTTTTAACAATTAATATTAAACCTATACTGTACTTTGAAGGCATATAGTAACATTGCGTTTGACCAAGTCTAGAAGACTACACAGGCTGAAGTCACTTTGCACACCACACATAAACTAAGAAAAGCAAATTAAAGCAAAATGAAAATGATGATTATAAAGCTGAAAAGATTTCATCTTTAAAAATACTATGAATTAAACCTATCTGTTAATAATTATAGATGCAAGATTCAAAATAGTTAGAGTATACATGTATACATGTATACACACAGTATACATGTGACTTCATACAGCAAGAAAAGTCTAGTGATAAAGCTAAAAACAAGAAAATAGACTAGAAAGTTAACTCTATACTAAGGGCTTACAACTTGCTGAATAAGTATAATTATTAATTAAGTATAAATATTGGTATTTAAGTGTTCAGCAAGTTATAAGTCCTTAGTATATAATTTTCTGTCAGTGCAGTTTTTATAAATTATTATTACAATTTTAATCATCAGTGACCTTAGACAGATGTGCAATCTCTATTTAGGGAAATATCCAATTATAATTAAAACCAGAATGTATTAATTAATCAATACTGGAACACAGTTTTACACAATGCTAATGACAAGTCATTTCTATTTCACTTATAAGTCGACTATATGAGAAATTTTATTTTATCTTTAAAAGTACAGAGCTTTCTTAATTTCATTGCTTATCAAACAATTTTGAGTAATCTACCAAATGTTAGTCACAGTAGTTCCACTCCTAAAGATTGGAAGATAATTACAAAAATTAGTGAGATAGGATCCTTGCTATGGAATAACATACAGTCCAGAAAAAAGCCTTTATTGCTATCTTTATTACTGCAGATTTAGAATCCGTTTTCGGTTTAGGATTTTATTGTCAATTTCTCTTATATGTTTTTAATACACAAGTATAGCACATTTAAAACCTAAAACCAAATGTTTATATAAATATATAAATGTAAAAAATTAACAATTTGGGCTCTTTTAAAAACATAAATATTTATATCATCCAACTTTAATTTTAACCAGTCTTCTTGCCAAACTATATTTAATTCTTGATTTTATTGCTATTTTTACTAATACTAATTGATATTATTCCATTTTGAAATTACGTGTATTCAAGGAAGTCTCTGTATACATATTTAGAAATATAAAATATGAAATAAGTAAAAAAGACAAACATGCTTAGGGATTGGTGCAATGTATTCTCAAAGTACTCCCTCAATAGGCTAGATTGTATAATTTATATTAAATCATATCTAACAAACTTATTGAACCCTTAGTATGAATGTATATTACATTCAAAATTAACCTATGAAATAATTAATACTTAATATTAAAAGAAACATAGCTCTTCTAAGGAGAATTTCTAAATTATTATACGCATTCCAGCTTCTCACAATTACAGAAACACTAGTTTCAAATTAACCCTACAGTGAGCCATGCTACAAATTATGTTTCTACTTTATATTTTTTAGGAGTCACATGAAACAGACAATGTTTGCTTCCTTTCAAAAGCAGGAAATTATTACTCTCTGGACACAGTCGACAACAGACTCACAGAGGGTAACAGAAGGCTTTGTGAATGGGTTGAGACAAGTACATAAATGTGGCTAAGGATAAAGTGATCCCTACAGGGAAAAACGGTCAAAATAATATGCATTAAAGCATGACCCCCACTCTACTGTCACAACACTATCAGGAAGACAATTGATGCTGTCAATCATCCACTCATCACATCATCAACAGTGATGAAGGCTTACTGGGGTCCCGGCATTGCTCTGTGTACTGCTGGGACCAAGAGAAAAGTAGAAGACATGATTCCTACCCCTGATGAATTCACACACCAGCTGAGGAAGGTAAGATAAGGACACAACTAGAAAACATATGAAACAATCCTTTATGTATAGAAATCAAAAAATCAAGTACAAGATCATGTGGCTGCCTAATCATTAGTGATTAGTGATTTAGTCTAGGTAGTCATTAGTCTCACAACATGTGACAGAGAAGATAAATCTAAAATCAGACATAGAAGGCATGTCATGGCATGACTGTCCCAAGTAGGAGAAAGTAGAGTACCACGGAGAAAGCCTGAGCAAGGGCACAGAGGCAGGGGTGTGAGCATCACAGATAAGTTGCATTTAGGTGGGACAAAGACTTGCATCAAGGATAACTGGTTGACCAAACTGTTTTCATAGGCAACTCTTGAGATTAGTTTAACTGTAAAGGTATTTACTTTCTAAAATTATACCATCTTTGGAATAGTGGAAAAAATGACACTGCAGCAAATGAGGTTAATATTTTTGGTAGGAAAAAAATATAGTTGAACCAAGTACTCTACACTATTGCTTTAAAGCATGATTTAAATGCTTTTGATTTCCATTAAACCCAGAAGGAAGATTGTGAAATTAAGACTTTTTAACCTGGGAGGATGACTGAGTGAGGCTGCAAATTCATAAATAAAATCAATTTTATCTTTATAAAGTAATGTTTACACATATTAGTTCATTAACCCTCCATAATCACCTTTTGTATGGTAAGCAGAGTGAATATTTTTATCTGTTTTTCAGATGAGAAATGATGCCAACGTTAAGTACCTGCTAACTCACACAGAAACCAGAACCAAAAATGTGAATTTTTGTCATCCATGACAGATGAAAATAAATTATGTTTACAAAGTTCAGAATATCAGGAGGAGTTGGGTACATGTTAAAATTGTAAAAAAAAAAAAAAACCAGTTTATTTATAGTAAAGTACTATTTTTCGTAGATATGGCAATGTTGTAAGAATAATCAAATGAATATGAAAAGACTCTGAATATTAGTTCTTTAATTATGACTAACATGCAATAGGTAGATAAATTCTTCCATCTCACTGGGTGAGGTTTTCAATTAGTAAAGAGAAGAG
Organism: Cheracebus regulus; assembly: GCA_963574635.1. NCBI lineage: Eukaryota > Metazoa > Chordata > Mammalia > Primates > Pitheciidae > Cheracebus > Cheracebus regulus. The sequence goes on along the minus strand of CAUYQU010039741.1, from coordinate 7,805 downwards.
GGCAGAATTAAAGATCCCCAAATCCTTCTACTTTGAGAATTCTGTGATCTACTGTGTATCACTCATCATCAAGAGCTGGCTGAAGCTGAAAACACCAGTTCTGGCTGTATCACACAACAGGAAGGAAGGTAGTCAGGGATTTATGATAAGTGAGTGAATGTCAGGGTAGCTGAATGACTAGAACTGTTAGAACAAGGTACCATTCCACAGAGTCACAGATGTATAAGTCTGTAAATGTCCTAACTGGAGGGTAGATAGTAATTTCTATCCAATTCTCAAAGAGAACTATTGCTTAAAAAAGAGTTAATAACTATCATTTAGATAAATTAATCAATCATGGTTGTTAGAGAAACCTAGGCAACCAGCTCTGGCTGTCTGACATGATTGTCATAAGAGTAACTGTTTTTTCCATAGGTTAATCCCCAATACTCCTCTCCAAGGTAGAAGGCTACACTGAATGGAGACCATTCTGATACAGCATGCTCTTTGCTATCTTTCTTTTGCATAGAAGAAAGATCAGTCTTGAAAGGCCTTTTTCCTTTAAAATGAAAAATGAGAAACTTTGAGATACTGTCTTTCTAAATGAGACACAGTGGCTGAGTGTTGTAGCGTTTCCCACATATTCCCATTTGATGGTGGGAAGTGGAACTGTGCCAACATTTAACTCCTTGGAATATGAATCACACCATTTCACACACTGCTTCCTCCCAACCAAGTGGCACTATTCTCTTTGGTCTGCCTGGTGAAAACAGCATATGTGTGCATTATGCACTGATCTGTGGTCCCTAAAATGTATATGCTAAGGTCCTAACTCCCAGTACCTCCGAATGTGACTGTATTTGGAGATAGGGGCTTTAAAGATGTAGCAAATTAAAATGAGGTCATTAGAATGGGTCTTAATCCAATAGGACTGGTGTCCTTAGAGGAAGAGGAGATGAGCATGCAGCAGAGAAGGAAAAATCCTGTGAAGACACAGGGAGAAGAGGGCCATCTGCAGACCACACAGAGTGGCTTCAGTAAAGACTCAATGTGGTCGGCACTGTGATCTCAGACTCTTAGTGTCTAGAACTGTTAGGAAATAAATTTCTCTTGTTGAAGCCATCCAGTCTATCATTCTTTGTTATGGCAGCCCCAGAACACCAAAACAGTGTGTCAGAGCCACGGACAATAGAAGGCAACTGAACCTCTTCTCCAGTTCTTCCTTAAAATGTGGTTCAAGATGTATGCCTCTACTCCACAGGATTGAATGGAGTTCCTAAGTACTGTATGAATTTAGCAATTTTCCTGGGATGTAAAATGAAGTTACAGGCTTTGCAGTTAAAACACCTTTGACCAACTATTTTGGTGAAGTTACTATGAAAAAGTATCTTTTCAAGATTTTAATTATTGAAAAGCAACTGAATGCTGAATTAAGGCTAATGGTAATCTTTACCCTAGGAGAACTTAAAATTTGCATTAAAATGAAATGTATTAAAAAATATCAGACAGGGATATTGTAAATCTCATATTCATTATGGTAACTGAGACTCATGCTTCAGTGAGTTTCTTAAGAGCCCTCGAGCACACAATGGCTATTCGATTCGATTATTTAGAAAGACTTTGTTATGATATTTGTGAACATCAAATGATAAAATACTTCTCAAATTAAAAAATAGGTAGAGGAGGATAGGGAGAGTCTCATTAATTGACACAAAATTACATATAGGTAGGGAGAATACCTTCTAGTGTTCTATGGCATTGTAGGGTGAATACAGTAAACAATAGTTTATCTCATAGATTCAGAGATGAAAGAGAGGATTCTGAATGTTCACATAAAGAAGTAATATATATTTGAGGTGATGGATATTTTAACTTCCCTGATTTGATCTTTACAAACTGTATGCATGTATTGAAAAACCACTGTGTATCTCATAAATATGTAAGTTATTACATGTAAACTAAAAGAAATAGAAAAAAATCCCGAATTTTTAGTTGATTCATCACGAAAGCTATCATCATCATTATTCACTTCTTATGCAGAATCAATCAGCTCCTAAATGTGTGTATTTATGATGATCTATCTTCTTTATCTCTAAATCAAATAAAAAGTTGATAAATACAAATTTTCATGTAGCTAATTAACAGACAATAACTTTTGGGGCATAAGAGGAAAACAACAGTTCTAGTGTTCTTTTCTTTTTCTTTCTTTTTTTTTTTTTTTTTCTTGAGACAGAGTCTTGCTCTGTCATCCAGACTGGAGTGCAGTGGCATGATCTCAGCTCACTGCAACCTCTGCCTTCTGGGTTCAAGCGATTCTCCTGCCTCAGTCTCCAAAGTAGCTGGGATTACAGGTGGCTGCCACCCATCCGGCTAGTTTTTATATTTTTAGTAGAGACGCGGTTTCACCATGTTGGTCAGGCTGGTCTCGAACTCCTGACCTCAGGTGATCCATCTGCCTCGACCTCCCAAAGTGCTGAGATTACAGGCGTGAGCCACTGCACCAGCCCAGTTCTAGTTTTCTTATTTCATATTTGCATACTTTAACCCCCTGCCAGAACAATGAGTAATTCCTAATGTTTCTGAAATGTCAGCCCACAGCAGGTCTTTCTGGAATTGACTATTTCGCAAATGCAGTCATATTCAGAAGGGCCAGATTAATGGCAAATGAGTTATACCAGGAGTTGAGAATCCGCTTTATGTAACAGTGAGTCCTTAATTAAATGACAGATGTTAAAATGTCCTGTAGCATAAATTATTTAAAATAACATATATATATGGCTGGGCATGGTGGCTCATGCCTGTAATCCCAGCACTTTGGGAGGCCAAGGCGGGCAGATTACGAGGTCAGGAGTTCGAGACCAGCCTTACCAACATGGTGAAACCCTGTCTCTACTAAAAATACAAAAATTAGCTGGGTGTGGTAGCAGTCATCTCTAATTCCAGCCACTCAAGAGGCTAAGGCAGGAGAATCGCTTGAACCTGGGAGGTGGAGGTTGCAGTGAGCTGACATCAGACCACTGCACTCCAGCCTGGGCAATAGAGCGAGACTTTGTCTCAAAAAAAAAAAGAAAGATGCAACCACTATGCAAATAAAGCAAATATTGAAAGACTATCTTGTTCATGGCCATTCAAATCACTCTTCATTACAAAGATTGTACAGTAGATTATTCTGAGCTAATAAATTATTGTAATTAATAACAATCAATATAAGATTTTTTATTTTGAAAAAAGAAGGAAATACTATGAGATATTATGAAACAAGAAGGAAGTAGGACTTAGCTATATTGTTTTCCTAGCTTCTTGGCAAAGAATACTATAAATGTAACAATCTTTGTAAATTGAAGCCAAATTTTAAAACAAAAGATGTCCATTCCTTTTTGTTCTATTGTTTGATAAGAGCGCAATGATTTGTAAAATCATTCAACAATGAACAGAAATATTTTCGCTAGGAAAGTGATTTGAAAGTACTTATTAAGAAATTCACTTTAAAAAATTAGACATTTTCAATTAACATATTTCATTCAATGATTGTATTTTAATGGGAAAAAATACAAACTTACGTGTCATAAACATTGAGCAACCAGTTCAGACACATGTCCACACAGAGTGGAACGTTGACCAGGTCCTTATGCATTTGCTCGAGTCCATCGTAAGTTGTTGTCAGACAATTGATGACATCTGGAACACTGAGGAGCTGGTCGTTTTGGTTCAGCTTGTGCTGTTTGAAAATTTCATTTGTTGTACTCAACTCTAAGAGATCCACTAACCAGGGGAGAAGAAGGAATGTGTACAGTTATTACATTACATAACAACATCGAAACAAAAGCATTTCTAGTCTCAAGTATTTAGTTTGATCCTTCAATGTAAGAATCTATCCTTTTTAGCTAATTTCAATTTTTAAAGAAAGAAATGTATTGCCATTCTTCCATTTCACCACATGTCCATACTTTTGAATCTGAACTCTTGTTGCTTCTCTATCTCATCCCATGTTTTGCTCTTTGGAATATTAATTTTTCCTACTTTGTTTCTGGTTTTGTCTTTGCTAGGCTCTTTTTGCTTTTAAACGTAGCAAGGCATAAATCTCCAAATTTACTCCAAATGGTGGCACTTCTTAACTATGACACTGTTCTCCTCATCTTAACTCCTGCAAACAGCCTGAGCACTGCTCTCCTCTTCATTCTTTGTGTCACAGCCAAACTAATTGTTCTTAAACAGTTTTTTATCATGTACATCATTGCCTACAACATTTACTGAAGATGCTCCGTTTTAAAAAACAGGTTTTGTAGAAAAATAACAGCTTTCTATTGCCTACTGAATCAAGCCTGATCTATAAGATTGTCACAATCTGGCCCTAACCTGGTTTGCTTCCGATGATGCTCTGACACAGAGGTGACCTGTAGCTAAGAAGAAATACTAGAGCTTCCTGGGACAGACCCCACATCCATTAGTCTTCACAAATTTGCTCCCATCCTTTCTCTTCATGTGTATGTACAACATCTATGGTGGGCATGGCTGGGGCTGGGGCCAGGAGGGTGTGCACAGGAGGGGAAGGCAGAGCCCCTGCTCTCGAAGACATACTGATGGCTTTACTAAAAGGAGGAATAAACGTGCCCTCTGTGAAGAATATGCAATTTCCAGGAGAGCTGCTACTTCCCCGAGGAAGGACAACTGGAAGAGGGTCCCTGGAGAGCTGCGATTTGAAATGGGCCTTGAAAACAGATAAAATACAAGAGATTCATATGAAGTGAGGAAAGAATTCCAGGTGGAGAGAAATGCTTGAGCAAAGGCAAGAATTCAATCAAGCCCAGAGGCTCCAAGGAATGGTGGACTGCAGTGTGGGAGGTGTGTGGCTTACACGTGAGTGGTGTTTGCTTACAGTGAAACAGACAGAAGGAACGCATGGGCCAGGCACACACTGCCCAAGGGGAGGCCTGCGGAGGCCTGGAGGAGGAGTGGAGATGAAAATGACAAAATCTTTTCTTTATTTAACCAATTTTGAGTCATTCATTCACTAACTGAAAACAAAGAGACAAAGCAGATTATCAAACTACACCTATCTATACATTTATTGAATGTGGAGATGACTCTTCTAAATCTAAACATATGGATAAGGAAAATTACAGCCCATATTAATTTAAGGTCTACTCATAGAAATCGGTTTTTATAAAATTCTTCCTCTGTTTCTGTATTTAACCTTTTAGCATTAAAAAAATTCGACTAGTAGAATTCTAATCCTATTTTTTCTTATTTTTCCATTTTTTAGGATTAAAAAAATAAGAGAGAGAAAAAAATAAGAGGCAAAGAGAAAATAGTTGGTTATATACATAAATGTTATATATTTAACTTTTTATCATTAAAAAATAAGAGACAAAGAAAAAATAAGGTTATATACATATAAAACCTACTTCTCTTTGTCTGATGCAAAAACTGTTTTCTAAAAAAATATAATGACATATTTTGACAGTTAACTAAAATGAACAAATAGCTTCCTTTGTATTTATCCATTTGTAGCCATTGAATAACTAGTAATTTTGAATTTTTAAAGACATATGAAATGTGTCCATGCTAGCTGTCTGAGTACCACAGAATTACATATTTTTTCAAGTTATCTACAATATAAAAGAATTGCTTTAAAACTCATACAAATTAAAATGATTTCAAAAACAACTCAACAGGAAAGACTTTTTTTAGAAAAGAAAAAGACAAACATAAAACATACAAGTCTGGGTAACAGATCCATTTCCTTCAGATGTCAAATATATCATTGGCAAACTTAAGCTAATAAAAAAATAAATCAAATAAGCTTCATATGAGTTAGAGATGGTGTCAGAAAAAAACTAAGAACCATCTGGAATTTTCATTGTCATTCTTATCTCATTCTTTTACACGGTACAGTTGACCCATGGACAGTGCAAGTTTGAACTGTGAGTGTCCACCTACACCTGGATCTTCGTCAATTAAAGTTAAACACCGAGTGTGCCTGCCTCTCCTGCCTACTATGCCACCTCCTCTACCCTTTCTGCCTCTGCTACCCAACCCAACACCAACACCAACCCCTCCTCCTCCTCCTCGGCCTACTCAACATGAAATTGAGGAGGATGAAAACCCTTATGATGATCACTTTCACTTAATGAGTATCAAATATTAAATATTCATTTATTCTATTTATTGAATATTAAACATTTAATATTTTATATTAATATTAATATTTTATATTTATTGAATATTCAAAAATATTGACTATTAAATATTAATGTATTTATTGAATATTAAATACATTTTCTATTCTTTGATTTTCTTAATATTTTCTTTTCTCTCACTCTGTTGTAAGAATAGAGTATATAATAATAGCATATCAAATATGTGTTAACTGACTAGCATTAAGTTTTGGGTGTCGAGGGTCAACTGTACAGTTTTCAATTGCAAACCTCTAGAGGGCAGAAGCAAGGTGCCTAATAAAGGGCAGTAGCTAGGGAACTACAGCTCCCCACTGTAAACACCAAGAAACATATCCAAATATTGCCAAAGGCTCTAAGTTTTCTGAATTCCAGCACTGATTATGCCAGTAACACAGCACTGCTGTTGAATCCCCACATGGCATAAGGTGACAACAGATCAAATTCCAAAAAGCCTGTTTCCTGAATCAGGCTGTCCTCGCATTTCTTTCTGAAGTCACCCTGGTTATACACTCTGTAGCTGTGACACTAATTTGCCATATCCCACGGACTATCATGTCTTCAATTTTTAGTGATTTACTCTGACACTTTGCCTTAGTGCCTAAGTCAAGCATAAATCATCCTGAAGTGTGTCACATTCAGGTACCTTCAAAGAAGTGACTACGTTTAAATCACAGAAAATTATGATTAAGATTTTTTCATTTCAAAGGGAGACAAATGACAGCTCAGTCATGTGGTAAATGAAACAAACAGCAGAATCATTTTCTATCCAACCTTCTGACTTTTCTTTAATCCCACATACAAGGCACAGGGGATGGAATAGAAATGCATCATCATTCTCCTGTTCTGCAAAAAATGAACACCATTTAGCACCCAATCTTGGGCTTCTGTGACACTTCTCCAGGTCTCAAGCTATGTGACGATTTTTTTTATTTTTTATTTTTTAATATTTTTTAGCATTTCTCCTATCTCCTCTTCCCCGAGCACCTCAGAAATACAGGCAGAGCTTAAGGTTTTATGTCTGGCCTTTTACTCTGTGAGCCTGAGGCCCTCACTCATTCCCCTGACTTCTGTTACTGCTTCTCTCTGGATGTCTCCAGATTCTCTTTTCTCCTGCTGATTTCCTGCCTCAACACTTGACCCAAGTCTTATTGCTCTGTTCACTACAAGAGCTACATTATTTTCTTCAAGAAATCTCTGCCCATAAAGGCCTGGCCTTCTTGTCATGCTGAAATCCAGTCTTCAAACCTTGAAATATCCTAACATCCTCACTTCCTCCACCCTCCACAATTTACCAACTACCCAATTCCCCCAGTCATCAGTTCTTCCCCAGGCAGCCTTAAAAATCTAGACCCTCATCTCTCCTGCTACAACTCCCAGCCAGCTCAGCCTTAATCATCCTTCACCTGAACTATTTACCCATTCTCTGTTCTCCTCTGCCCTGCAGTCTTTCCTAGATATTCCCCAAAGCATACAACCATCTCTGGCCCTATCTCTAAACTCCCAAAATGTGGGAGTTTAACTGCACCACTAAGATGGTGCTGACGGTCCCGGAGACGGTCAGATGACCGTTTGGCCTTTTGCCTTATATGGCTACCTGCCCATCAGGCGGCCTGCGGGCGGCGACCCTGGGAAGGAGCACCAATGGCA
>CAUYQU010039740.1:0-24161 GCA_963574635.1 Cheracebus regulus | reverse complement strand
TATTTTTTTCAATATTATATCATACCTATTCTAAAAGTGAACACATAATAGGAAATAAATCACATTTTAGTAATTGCATAAGCATTTCACAGATTTAAATGAAATCCTGAGCAATAGAGCAAGATTCTCATTCTCTCTCCCTCTTTCTCTTTCTTTCTTTTTTCTCTTCATTCTACTTCTTTCTTTCTCAAAAAAAAAAAAAAACCAAAATATAAAAGGAATTCATACAAGTCAATAGCCAAAACAAATTAAATAAGTAAAAGATCTGAAGAAATAATTTTCCAAAGAAGACATACAAATGACAAATAGGTATATGAAAAGGGGCTCAACATTAGAGAAATGTAAATTAAAACCATATCACCTCACACCTGCTTGGATGGTTATTATCAAAAAGGTAAGCTATAACAAGAGTTGTCAACGCTGTGAAGAAAATAAAACCCTTGTACACTATTGGTGAGGATGTAAATTAGTACATCTCTTATGGAAAACAATATGGAGTTTGCTCAAAAAAATAAAAATAGAACTATTATATAATATGGCAGTCCTACTACTGGGGATATACCCAAAGGAAGCAAAATCTGTATCTCAAAAAGATATCAGCACCACAAGTTTATTGCAGCATTATGATGATAGCCAAGATACAGAACTTAACTGTCTGTCAACAGATAAATGGTAGGGAAAATGTACTATGAATATATACAGTGGGATATTATTCAGCCATTAAAAAAAAGAAAATCCTGCCATTTGGGACAACATAGATGAACGAGAACATTATGCTAAGTGAAATAAACCAGACACAGAGAGACAAATACTGTATGATCTTATTTATATGTAGAATCTAAAAAACTTGAACTCATAAAAGCAGAGTAGAATGGTGGTTGCCAGGGACTTGAGCATGAGGAAAACGGGGAAATGTTGGTCAAAGAGTACAAATAGTTATAAGATGAATTATAAGTTTATAATTTCAGTTATAAGATGAATAAGTTCTGAGGACCTAATGTAAAGCATAACTGTAGTTAATAATATTGTATTGTTTATTTGAAATTTGCTAAAAGAGTATGTCTTACATGTTCTTACCACACACACACACACACACACACATACACACACACACACACACGGTAACTGTAGTAATGGATGCACTGATTAACTTGATTGTAGTAACCATTACACAATGTATATGTATATCAAATCATCATGTCGCAAACTGTCTTATTTCATTTTGTAATGCTATAACAACATCAGGAGGCTAGGAAGTCCAGTATCAAAGTAGCGGCATCTTCACGGGCCTTCTTTCTGTGTTATGACATGGTGGAAGGTATCACATGGCAGAAGGGCAAAGAGAAGGCAAGAGGCAGAGTAAAAGAGAGTGAACCCACTCCCACCACAACAGCATTAGTCAGTTCATGAGAGTGGAGCCTTCGTGACCTAACGCCTCTCAAAGATCTCACCTCCCAATACTATCATGATGGCCTTACATTTCAACATGAGTTTTAGAAGGCAAAAGCATACAAACCATAGCACATACATTTAATATCTATAATTTTTGTCAATTATACATGAATAAAGCTGTTAAAAACATAAACAGAATAACAAGAAGTATTTAGTAGGCTAATATTAATAGTACATGTATGTAATGTGTTAAATTTTAAGAGAAATAATTGTATAAACAATGAAAACTAGTGCTGGATATCCTAAATACCTTGACTTGATCATTACATATACTATACATGTAACAAAATATCCTGCAAATATGTACAAATATTATGTATCAATTTTTAAAAATATTAAAAACTGAAAAATGAGAATATAGTGTGACTACAAGTATGATTAAAAATTAAATATATGTGCACAGAAAAAAGCATTAAGATAATACGCCCAAAACATTGGCAGTAGTTATTGATGTTACTATCATATGTTGTTCCTAAATATTTATGCATATATATATACATTAACAAATCCTAGCAAATAACAAATCCTAAGTATTTATGCATCAATACATACATACATACATGTATGACTACAGGCCATTTGTAATGAGAAAGCCATATATATTAAACTAAAATTAAATTGGGCTACAAATTTAAAAGCTTAAAACTTCTTCAAGTATAGATCTTCTGAAATGCTTTAGCTACAGACATAATGCAGAAACTAACACTTATATTTAGCTTATTCCTTGGGGTTTTGGGAGAAAATATTTATTTGGTTTATAGAGATCCAAACTTACCTCTTGTGGTGGTACGCAGAATTATAAAAATGGCCTCCAGTGATCCTCATTCTTGCTTAACCTCCTTCCCTTTTAGTATAGGTAGAACCCATGAATACAATTAAATATCACTTCTGTGGTTGTATTACCTTATATGGCAAAAGAGGGATTGATCTAGTGGGCTCAATCTAATCATATTAGCCCTTTAAAAGTAAAGAGTTTTCTCCAGATGATGGGAGAAAGGAAGTTTGAAAGTTGAGAGTGAAAAGGACTTGATGCACTGTCAAGGCTTTGAAGACGAAGAGGACCACATGAGAAGCAATGTAGGTAGCCCTGGGAACAGCAAGAAGCCATGGCTGCCAGCCAGCAAGGAAATGAGGACCTAAGACCTGCAGCCACAAGGAACCAGTTCCTGCCAACAACCTGAATGAGCTTAGAAGCAAATTCTTGCCCAGAGCTCAGCCCATGAACACATTGATCTCAGTCAGGTGAGACCCTGAGCAGAAGAGCCCATCCCCAGTTCTGACCCACAAAACAGTGAGATAACAAATCAGTGTTGTTTTCAGCTTCTAAGTTTATAGCAATTTGTTACACAGCAACATCCCTTCATACTGTTCTGTCACTAAGACTGAATCCAGGCAGGGTCATTTGGAGGTGCATTTCCTTCAATAAATTTAGTTCCAAGAGAATAAAATTTCTGGCAGCATATTTGCATTTGGAGACTTGAGGTCATCAACGTTTTACATGATTTTAGTTCAGTGTAGTCCATGATTCCAAAAGGCAATAGAATATTTTATATTTAGAGTTTTTGCTTTGTTTTGCATCTAATGTTGAGACCAAAAAATTTTCCTGAGAGAATATTGCCTTCCCAATGCTCCAGTCATGACGAAAATAATTTCATAACCTAAAATTTGTTTTACAGCCAATTTTGGGGGAGGGGGCGGAAATAAACCAATACGATTAATAAGGCACACATGAATATGGCTATCTTTCTAAAGATAAAAAAATGAGCATTCTTGAATTTCAGTAGTGAAACAGAATAATAGAAAAGAGAAATACTTCTGAAAACTCATTTTTACCTTTGTGGCATTTACTGTGGTTGCCATTTTCTCCCAGTCATCCCCTGGAGTCATCCATATTAGGATATCATATACATAACCTGACACCCCTAAGGCTATGTTCTAAATTAAAATTAAAATTTAACTGAAAATCTTCCGTGATTTTAGACTTCCTCTGGCTCCAGGTCTTCTCACTGTTCTTTTTGGCCTTTCCAAATCCAAGCCTCTCTGGAGAAGAGCTGTGCTTTACACTGAGACCAACTTATTCTTATATCTATGATTCTATTTCCTGACTTCTGTTTAGTTGTTTTTTTTTTCTAAATTCATTATGCAAAATAAAATCTGAATTTCCCTCCAAGTCACTAAGCTTGTCACATGATCTGGACTGAATGATGTCTAAGATTTCTTCCAACTATAATATTTGATGACTTAGGCCTTTAATGTAAAGGTAGGATATAAACACATTTTTTCAAGAAGGTCAAGGGAATAAGAAAAGTTGCCTGTCATAATTTGATAAAAGTTCCTCTGAAGATCTCAAAGAACATTAAGGCAATACTGGCTGGTCTTTGACCACAAACACACACAGGCTTCACACCATTTTTGGCATCCCTTTCCCCAGTGAGATGCTGCAGGCACAAAACACGGAACCAAGAAATTATCCTGAGCTAAAGCAGTGTCCCCTTTTCTTTATATACATTTCTTTCAAATATTCTATAATCATTAAAAGGCAGGCCAGAGGAACATATATGTAGTTGTCTCCAAATCTAACTAAGGGTTGTAGCAAATTTTCCACAAGCATCTTAATTGATCTTTCCATGAAATGTAAGGGCAAGGTGTCTATTAGTTCCTTTCATTTAGCAGTAAAATATTAGATAGGCAAGAGAGAAGGACGAGAAGCAATAAAAGACAGCAAAGAAACACAATCAGATTTTAATATGTAGAATTAGGATGACTTGTAGTTTTATATCACTAGGCTGTAAGAGAATTACCATATAATGATGGATACTTTGGGGAAATCACCAGGATATGAAATTAATTTCTTAGCCTGGAACTTTAATTTGGCACATGAAGAATTAAGACATAACTAAAATCAAATATCCTTTATTAGTCATAATTCTCCCCAGCAAAAATAACTTTGTACGCCCACCCAGGAAACCCCATCTTCACTCTGAGGTGCTGATTCACTACATGGCGTCATCACTTACCTTTATTTTTAAACTGAAAGAACTAATGTAATTAAACCCAATTTCATTTGTTGCTCCTATCTACAGAACCAATTCAAGAATTAAAAATAATATTGGGGGATCCCTGCCCTACTAGACTTAGTTACAGATATTTTCATGAGGAAGTATTTTATTCCAGGATAAAGAACAAAAGATTTAAGGAGACAATCACCAACTCATAAAAACGCATTTCAGTTTTCAAGTATAACTTTTCCTGCACAGAATATACACTTTTATGCCTCCACGTTTCAGATCCAGCTGTTTCCTCATCTCCAGAACTCCTCATCCCCACACTTTTTTGTTAACTACATACCTCATTTTTTAAAGGCCAGTCCAGTTGCTTCCTCCTTCCTAGAAACATCCTGTATCACCACACAGCAGGTCATTCTTTTTAGTTCCCACTCCTATCTATCTGTCACTGGTCATGCATTAAGTGTAGGGATTAGAGAGAAGTAATTTGGGTGTGATGCATTCATTCAGAGCCTACGGACAGATACTTTATAGTATAAGCCAGAGAAGAAGGGCAGGTAAATGCTGCTTTAATATAAAGCTAGGTCATTCCTGAGAAATATTAGGAAGAAATGTTTCAAATGTTTTAATTAATATGAAAATATTAATAATTAATGCTAAAATATGAATTTTTCGTTTAAATGTCGAAAAAATATCAAATATCTGATGAAGTGGTACCAATAATCAGTCTCTGCGAGGAAGCCAGCTGCCAAACCAAGTAAAAATCCCTTATGATTTCCCTTCTGCCCTCAACACTGACCCATTTATGGGATCCTCCTCACCTCATTCCTCAGCAAGGCAATAGAACAGAGTGGAAGAAAAAGTCTGGCATCCATCAGACAATTGAGGCAGTGAAATCCACAAAATTAGAGGAGAAAATATGTGGAATGAGATTCATCTCTATGAGAGAATGGAAGCGCAATTCATGAAACATCCCAAGATAGAATCAGGACAACAAAAGGGCACCGAGGACACCTACACAGAACAGGTTAAAGAGAAAACAGAAAGGAGAAGAAAGAATTAGGGAATAGAGGAATGTCTGTGTGGGACAGCCCTCTAAGGGAGGCAGCATCCAAGACCAGGAAGGTTAAATACCCTCACCATGGTCATCTCACTGGGCTCCTCCATAAGGGTCACTGAGCAGCAAAGAGTATAAGCCACAGAAGAGGACTCTGCAAGACAACCAAAAAACTAACTCTCCCACCCTTCCAAACCCCACCTCCCGCCAAAAAAGGTCTGGTCATGGTTTGCACTTTATTTGACATTCATGATATTTTACCATTCTTAGGTATTTGTCTCTCTCTCCAAACCTATAGAAGAAATTGTGTTTCTCTTTTCCTCTGGTGTCAGACCCAGCACTCTGCCCATTGTAGTTATTCGTAGTGAACACTGTGAATTGCACACGTGTCCACTGCTTGCTTCCTTCATTCTAGTGGAACCCTGACTCTGTTCAGGTAACACTCTTTCCAACTCCAATGAGGCCATTCATTGGGTAGAGAAGCTAGGCTTTAGGACTGAGTTTATTTTTTGTCTTTTTAATGACTTATAAATTCATCAATGGTGCTAACTTGGATACTCAGGCCCTAAATTACAGGTCTGGAGGGATTTAGTGCCTCCTTTCCCTGAAATACAATTATATTATTCCAGTTATAATGATTGTTCCCCAGACAAAAATGCATACTCATAATGGAGCTCAATAGTTACCAAGTCATGCACATACCCACCTCCAAGCCTGACCTGTTTCCTCATTTATTTGTCTCTCTTCTTCCCTTTCTGTGCCCTAGTCTCTTTATCTGAGGGTATTCTCCTCTCCACCTCTCTCTGTCTTCTGCTGCTGTCTCCATTTCGTTATTCCTGCTCCCCCACTCAATTTTCTTGTTTCCTATTTCACCAGAATATTAAATGTAATTATTTATATATTTATTTGTGTTAATAAAGCTTTAGCTAATATCTGTTTTTTTAAAGCAAGGGAGTTGAGCATTTTATCTCTTTTTGGAACTCAATAAAACTGCTTTCTTTTATTTAAAAGCTTCTCAATTGATTTTTTTTCCCTAAGAGTCAGAAACATTCTATGGAAAAATAATTTCTTCAAAAGAAATATATACTTTGGATTAATATCCAGAATACATAAGGAGCTCAAAAAACTCAGTAGCAAAAAAAAAAAAAAAATCTAATTTTTAAAATGAGGAAATGACACACAGATGTCCAACCTGGTATATAAAAAAAAAATGCTCAACATCACTAATCATTACAGAAATGCAAATCAAAACCACAATGAGATATTATCTTACTCTAGTTAGAATGGCTATTATCAAAAAGACAAATGATAATAGTGTTGGCAAGCATGTGGAGAAAAGGGAACACTTACACACTGTCAGCAAGAATATAAATTAGTATAACCATTATGGAAAACGTATAGAGGTTACTCAGAAAGTCAAAAATTGAAATATGTGACCCATCAGTCTCACTACTGGGTATATGTCTAAAGGAAATGGCATCAGTACGTTGAAGAGACATCTGCATTCCCACACTTACTGTAGCACTATTCACAATAGCCAAGATACAAAATCTGCATGATTGTTCATCAACAGATGAATAGATAAAGAAAACTCAGCATATATATATGCAATGGAATACTAATCAGCCATAAAAAAGAATGAAATCCTGTCATTTACAGCAACGTGGATGAACCTGGAAGACAGTATGTTAAGTGAAATAAGCTAGGCCCAGACAAATACTGCAGGATTTCAGTCACAGGCAGGATCTAAAAAAACTGACGTCACAGAGAACAGAACAGTGGATACCATAAATTGGGAAAGGTAGAAAGAAGAGGGAAATGGGGAGAGATTAACTAGTCAATGGATACAAAGCTATAACTAGATAGAATAAGTTCCAGTGTCCCATTGCACAATGACTATTGTTAACAATAATGTTTTGTATGTTCCTATATAGCTGGAAGAGAGGACTTTGAATGTTCTCACCACAAAGAAATGATAAATGTTTGACATAATAGATATGTTGATTACCCTTATTTGATCATTACATGACGTATACAGGTACTTGAAATCCATCAACCTTGGCAAAAATGCCAGCAATTTTTTGGTTATTTTATATAGGTATATAATGTGCAAGAAAAGTTATCTAATATATCTAATCTTATTATTAAAAACTCATTTTAAAAGATAAGATATACAGTGGTATAAACTGTACAATTATCCTTTAAGCAACCTCTTTCCACTGAGATAATCAGGAAGCTCCTCATTTATAACTAGAAAGTAGGAGTCCTGGCTCCTGTTTGTGCACATAAGATTTTAAAGAAGGCATCAGGGATTTAGAATCTAGCCTAAGGGACACATAAAATTTCCATTTTTTCTAAAGTGGCCAAAATAATGTGCATTTATAAACAAGCTTCCTGACTCAAAGGGCTGTTTTAAGGTGTGAAATCTGTAGACTAATGGGCTCCTTTTCTGAGAGGACAATCCCCCTAGTTACAGATAATAAGGACACCCTCTCCTTGATGAAAATAAGGACACCTTTCAAAGTAACAAAACTGATTTTTTAATCAGTTTTGCCAACCAAAAATGACCCTTCATATTCATTTAGAGATACGATGAAAACCTAGTAAAACCTCACACATGACTCAGTTTAGCCAAAAGCCTAATTAAAAGTCAGATTTCTTCTTCCTAATCAGCCTTCACCAAATCATAATAATCAGGCTTGTGATGGTCATCCCCAACCACACAGTATAGGTTGTGCCAAATTAGGTTGAATAATAATGATAACTATTTAATGAATGGCAAATGGTGAGAAGGTAAAAATTTGTATCTCTATTTTATAAATGAAAGTACAAAAACCTGAAAATGTGTAAGTTGTTCAAGTATAGAAGGCCAGGATGTGAGAGAGCTGGGAATTAAACCCAAGTGTCCTGACTCCAAAATCCAGGTACTTCTTAAAGCCTCAGTCTTATCTGTAAACTATATTTAGATAAATAGCGTTATTGTTAAAATATAAGGAAATAAACTACCTAGAATGTTTAGCACAGGGTTGGCACATAGCAAGTATTAATAAATATTAGCTATAATTACTGCAAAGAGTCAAAATTAGCTTCACTCTAACTGGTTCTTACGTTATTTGGCTTTCTGGGAAAAACAGGATAATTCTCATATGGCAATGGAGCCCTTCAGAGTCATTCCATTTTTATTACTGTTCTTCATGACATTATTTCTAGCTCCAACTCATTCCTATTTGGTGAGGGATAGACTAGAGGGATCACTATACCACTGACTTCAATTAGCTGTGGTCAACTCAACTCAAATCTTGTTTACATAAATAGATGTCAAGCCGGCTCAGTTCATAATATATATTTACAACTGATTCGGGGATCTAAATGCAAATATTTAAAAAACACGTTTTGTTAAATATCACCTTGCTTCCTGAACAGATCACTAGGACCCTCAAATGATCCATGTGACCGACTGCAGAAAAGTTTTTGTATTTGCTAAATGCTCTCAAAGCAGGTATTCAATATATATCAACAGTCCCCTCCATAGAGGGCTGCTTTTGTCTAACAACACAGTATCAGCACATAACATCACCACAGATGGCAATTCAAACATGTGCAAGAACACAGACCTCTTCAATTATTATTAGATTCTGTATAATCCACCCCCATAGAGTCTATATATGATCACTTCAATTCACATAGCAAAAAGTTCCAAATCCCATTACTGGGTGTATATACCTAAGGATTACAAATAATTCTACTATAAAGGCACATGAACACATATGTTTATTGCAGCACTATTCTTAATAGCAAAGACTTGGAACCAACCCAAATGCCCATCAATGATAGACATGATAAAGAAAATGTGGCACATATACACCATGGAATACAATGCAGCCATAAAAAAGAGTGAGTTCACGTCCTTTGCAGAGACATGGATGAAGCTGGAAGTCATCATTCTCAGCAAACTAACACAGGAGCAGAAAACCAGACACCTCATGTTCTCATTCATAAGTGAGAATTAAACAATGAGAACACATGGACACAGGGAGGGGAACAACACACACTGGGGCCTGTCAGGGGATGGAGGGGCAAGGGGAGAGACAAATAGCTAATGCATGGGAGCTTAAAACCTAGATGATGGGTTGATAGGTGCAGCAGACCATTGCAGCAAACATATACCTAGGTAACAAATCTGCACATTCTGCACATGTATCCTGGAACTTAAAATAAATAAATAAATAAACAAATAAACACACACATTCCATAAAAGCAAAACATTAATACATTGGACTTTACCAAAAGTTAAAACTTTTGTTCTGCAAAAGACCCTGCTAGGAACAAGGAAAGACAAGCTCCAGCTTAGGATAAAATATTTGCAAACTACATCTGGCACAGCACTCATCGCATATCTAGAATAACAAAGAACTCTCAGAAATCAACACTAAAAGACAACAATCCAACTGGAAAATGGGCAAAAGTCAAGAAGAGGATATGCAGATGGAAAATGAGTGCTGGAAAAGATATTCAACGTCAAACTGTATTGGGATATCACTATCCATTTATTAGGTCAGCTAAACTTTAAAAATAATGAAAACCCTAAATGCTGATGAAGAAGCAGAAAAACAGTATCTTTCATACATGGTTGGTGAGGAGGTAAAATGATATAGGCATTCTTAAAAGTCATTTGGCAATTTCTTAGAAAACCAAGCTTACACTAACCATACAATCCAGTCATTGACTTCCCGGACTTTTATCTCACTCAGATCAATGAAAACTTATATCTGCACCAAACCTATAAATAATTGCTTATAGTAGCTTTATTTGTATTACCGAAAAGTGGAAACAAATGACAGGATTCCTCAAGGGATGAATGGTTATGCAAACTAGGATACATTATACATGGAATACTACTCAGCAATAAAAAGAAAACAAGTTATTGATACATACAATATTTGGATGGGTCTCAAGAGTGTTATGCTGAGCAAAAACGTCAATATCAAAAGGGCAAACTGCATGATTTCATATCTATATAAATATATATATATATATATTTTGTTAATTCAAGAATGCTGTATGTATATATATACAATTTTGTTAAAAATTTAAGAATTAACAAAATTGTATAGCTAGACACACACACTTTCTTATTAATTCAAGAATTGAGTTAACAAAATTGTAGAGATAGGAAGCAGATTAGTGATTGCCAGGGATTAGGAATGAGAGGATGAGAATGGAGGTGGGTGTGACCAGGAAGATCTTTGTGGTGATGGAATACTTTTGTATCTTGATTGCAGTGGTACTTACAGAAATTTTCACTCGTGATAAAATAACAGAGAACTATAAGCACACTGTACAATGTCAAGGTCCTTATTTCACCTTTGTACTATAGTTATGTAAGTAACCATTGGGGGAAACTGGGGAAAAGTACCTGGGACTTCTATGTACTATCTTTGCAACTTCTTATCACCTATATATTTTTAAAAGCACCAACCCTAACATAATATAAAGTCACAACACAACAATTAAAGCAGTGTGGTAATGACAGAGACCAATGTATCAATGGAACAGAACGGAGTCCAAAGTTCAAATAATTAAATACGGAAATTTCACATATAATAATAGTGGCATTACAAATCCAAAAGTATGGATTATTTAACTGAGAAAACAGGCAAGCCAAAACAAAACAAGTTAGTCACATGTACAAATTCATAAATATGTCAAATCACTCACATAAATTCCAGAAGGTTTCAATAACTAAAATCCTAATTATCAAAGGCAGAAAACATATATTATTTTTATAATATCCAGGTGGAAGGAGTCTTTCTAAGCATGATATAGAATTCAGAAGCCTGAAGGAGAAGGATAGCAGAGCTGATATTTAGAAATAACACGTTGTTATTTTGGAAGCTGTACCCTAAATAAAGCAAGACCTATGACAAACTTGGAGGATATATTTGGGACATAGTAATGAATAATACATAAAATACCTAATGAGAAAGAAAACAGATAAAAGAAAAATAGACCAAAGGAATGAACAGAGAAATTAAAATGCCAAAGAAGCTCAGTGTTACCAAAAATCAATGAAATCGAGATATATTGAGACATTATAAAATGTTTATCCCAGTGGCAATGATTTAAAATAACTCACCATACCTTGTGTTCTGAGGATGTGAGGAGACAGGCACTCATAGAAAGTTCATGGGTAGTGTTGGATGATGACTTGGCAATAGCTAGAAAAATTAATTAATTAAGTAAGCTTCTATTATATATACTAGCGATTGTACATGGGCATGTGTCTATATACAGATACACCTATGTACACACACACACATCTATATTTACACATACTTACATAATCGCAGAATATTAATAAAAGGATCCAGAAGAAATAATAAATCTTTCTAGAGAGAACTGTGGGATGGGGAATTTGGGGAGGGTTATTTCTTTTCTTGAATATACTTCTAATCTTTATTAAAGTGATGTAAATATATTGCTTAAAATGTGAAATGGTACCACAAAGTTTAAAATGAAAACTGGCTTTAGATGTGGATTAAAAGTCTCCAGGTGATGGCTCATGCCTGTAATCCCAGCACTTTGGGAGGCCAAGGCGGGAGGATCACCTGAGGTCAGGAGTTTGAGACCAGCCTGGCCAGAATGGTGAAACCCCATCTCTACTAAAAAAAGACCAAAAATTAGCTGGACATGGTGGTGGTTGCCTATAATCCCAGCTACTTGGGAAACTGAGACAGGATAATCATTTGAACCTGGGAGGCGGAGGTTGCAGTGAGCCAAGATTGCACCATTGCACTCCAGCCTGGGTGACAAGAGTGAGACTTGGTCTCAAAAAAAAGAAGTCTCCATTCAAAGATAATTTGACAAGGGAGAAAAAAATACTATTGAAATAAAGTAGGTAACGCTGGAAATAAAAAAGAAGAAAATATGAATTAGGCCAAGGCAGGAATCCAAACATCAGCAGAGGCATACATTTACCTTCCTGTTTTGTGACTCTATGACACAGCACTGTCGAGCGGTTATTGATCTTTCCAAAGGAATGGAATCTCTTTATGTGGTTTAAGAGACAGCATGGCCAGGCAGTGGGAGCATAGCAGCTGGGCGTGATCATCTCCTTGGTGTATGAAAGACAGTGATCAGACAGACACCATCAATGGGAGAGTGTATGTGCTCAGCTGTTGCAGTCAATGGGAGTAACCGGTTGTGCCTACCTTGGTTGGGGACAGGGAAAGAAGGAGGTGTCCAGAATATGATATCACTAAAAATTTCTCCAAGACACCAACAGCTAGCTAGGACATCCACCTTGTTTCCTCTGTTTCACAAAGATGCCATACAAAATGGTGGCACTTGGAATGCTTTTGTCCCTAAAGCAACATGACAGACCCAGTAAAGGTCTCCAAGGGTCTGTGTTGCATCAGCTTCAGACTTTCCATGGCAAACCATAAAAAGAATCTAAAATATGCTTGTTCTTGACAGACCCTACTCTCTAAATTTCAGAATTCACTCATTCAAATTATTAATCTTCTTTTCAAATAGTTTTGGGGACTGCCAAGCATGTGATTTTTTCTTAGTATTTTATGTCTTTCTTTTTTACGTTAACAAGCAGCAGTGTTTTCTTTGTGGAATTAAACTCCACAAAAATATCTTTGCAAGCAGATTTGTGTCTTGATAACAATCTGTTGATTAATTTGGCGGCAGAATGCTGACGGAGTGCGTGAATCTCTGGGAAGACTTCCAGCAGATATACATCAGTGTAATTAAACGCTTCCAGCATTTTACAACTGTCAGGATGATGTTTTACCATTCTGACACCCAGCCTGGCTTCAGCTTGAAGGGGAGTGCGTGTGTGTCTTTCACCGTAGTTCATGTGCTGGTTCACACTGCCCGTCCCCGTTTCTTTCCTGAGTTCCTTGAAAATACAAGATGGTTGAAGGTACAGGAGGTTGAAGATATAGGAGGGATATAGAAGTATCCGAGGGTCGTAGTTTCATCTGTTTTTCCATCTTTCCCCAAAGATCCTTCTCTGCTTTGTCCAAAGGTGATGCTGATACTCAGGAAACCAGTCCAAGAGGTGGGGAAAAGGGGAAGAGCATAGGTTTGGGAATGAAATAGAACCGTATTTAAATCCTGGTGCTATTTACAAGTTTTGTGACAGAATCTGTTTCTTCTTGTGTCTAACGGAGTAAGAATATTTTAATAGGAGACTTTTGGGAATCAGAAGGCAATGTTTGGGAAGTGCTCATTAGTCCAGGGACGTGGATATATGAGACTTAGAAGTCCTAAGTAGTTGCTAAAGTACAAAAGGCTTTTATACTTTTTGAAACAGCTCTACTTATATTTAATCATGTAATCCCTCCAGCAAGCCAGGGAGGTGGGTGGGGTAGAGGTGTGTTCATCCTCTTAGAGAAGAGGAATATGAGGCGTTAGTTAATTGCACAACCAGGCCAGGGATTTCCAGACCATACCACCCCTTGGTGCTTTTGGGGTAGGGTGAAGAGGGATCAGAGATGCGGACACAAAGACGGAGTGTGAGGGTGAAGTGAGAGTGTGAAGCACAACTCTGGGACCTGCTAAAACCTTTGGCACTACCTTTTGGTGTAGTCGATGGGGCAGCCCAGGAACTCCTCAGTGTTTGTGTTTTTGTGAGTAAGTCTAAGCTTGACCCCCCAGCCTGGTAAATCCTCTTCATAACAGGAGTGGTTGCACCCATGGGATTCATTTTTGGGAAGTAGAAAAGAAACAGGGATTATTGAGATTCCATGTCTTAAAATTCGTGATCATTCTACCTGTGTGGGACTGCAACTTTGCTCTGTCTCATGCATCATAGGATCCTGAAAGCTAATACAGTTTAATGCTTTTCTGTTATTCCATAACCACGTGGCAATGCCTGACATGATAGTGTTTTGAGGCTCACACAGTGCTCTCAGATATGTCATTCACAGTGAGCAGTACGTTCATTAGGATAGGGGTTTTTGAGTGATGTGGCCACAGCCTTACAGCCACTTAGAGCAGAGTTAGGACAGGCTCAAATGGCTTTCTCATCTCTGCTCAAACCTCCTAGAGATGGGAAACTTGTATGCTCCCCACATTGCAGCCCATGATAAGAGATACCTCCTTGAATCGAAATTGTTTGTGTTTGATTCTCACCCATCAACTATGTGTTCTTTATTTCAAATGTGTTTGTGTAGCTTCTGTTGGTAACTTATGAAACAGAGCCAAATCCCTCTTCTAGAGACAGCTCTTCACAAATTTAGAGACAACCCTCATGCATCCCCCATGCCTTCCTTTCTGCTCCTCTTTTCAGGCAATGACCCTCAACCCGTGTGTCCCCAACACGGTGACAAGGGTTTTAGATGCTTTCCATTCTAGTTGCTTTGCTTGAGAGACACCCCAGCCTGTCCTTTACAGCATGCTTCCTGCCTGCAGCCACAGTGCTCCAGTATGGCATACACCTTCAAAGTGGAGCCTGTGTTCATCCTTGGGTCTCCAGCCCCAGGCCCTGGCAGACTAAAATACCCACACAAAGAACAGGCAGTCGCCACATCCTAACCCCTACTTGCTCCTTGGCTTTTGTTCTACCTTCAGTGCTTCATTGTATTTTGGCCACTGGTTTGGGGACCACTGAATCCTGCACTTACTCTCTTGTATGTGGACTTCTGTCTTCCCTCTGCTTGGTAGTGAGTTTGGGCATCACCATCATCTCCTTGGATGCGAAGCCCCTGGATACCTGGAACCTTACAGACAGGACCGTCCCAGGGAGTGAGAGCTGGAGTAGGCGCACGTGGAGGAAATATGACTGTCTTTGTTCTATATAGGGCAACTTTTAAAAACACCTATGGCCACATTAGCTTTGTGAGAAGCTATTGATATGAGTTTGTGGTTAACAAAACCCCACCTCCTAGTCTTCACGTGTCTTGTTTTGTATGTACTGTTAATTTCTTGGATTCAAGTAGAGGACTTCATGTTCATTCCTCTTATACTTTCCTTTGTAATATCTACTCTTCATCCCGCAGTTCAAAGTAGTCTTGGATTCCCCTCCATCATCATGAGTACTCACCATTCTTCAAAGCTTCCAATCATTCAGTCAGCTGAGTTAAATTTAATTAGTTTTAACATTTTGCTTTCACTTCTTTTTAATTTCAATAGCTTTAGGTGCACAAGAGGTTTTTGGTTACATGGGTGAATTGTATAGAGGTGCAGTCTGGACTTTTAGTGTATGCATCCCTCAAATAGTGTACAGCGTACCTAGTAGTTGGTTTCAAAATGTTTCCCAGAATCCTTTCTTCTTTTCCACTTTTGCAATCTTTCTTCATTTTCCCCTTCTTTCCCACCTAATAAAGAAGTGAGATTTTACTTCTCTTTTATGCACACACACACGTACACATGCACATTTTCTTCACTTAGGATATAAGAGTCAATGTTAAATGAAGAGTGACCTCACCAAGAAATTCAGCAATTAGGTAAGGACCATAAAGCCTCTTAGGAGAACTACAGGAGGCTCAAAACTTCCAAGGTGTGGTCCATATGAGAGATCTCAGAGGAGTAGGAAGGCCCTGGGAACTCCACTGTGAGAAAATGCAACTCAAAATCAAGGAATGGAGTTCCAAGCCAATCCACCAAAAATATGATGGAAAAGATGTAGAAATGAAAACTTTCCACTAAATGTCAAGGATATTACACAGGAGATTAAGAAAGCATTTACCATTTGAGTTCCTGAGAAACCCATCAAAGGAGGTAATGAATGCACAAATTCTGCTTGAAGTGTGTTTGGGACTTGGGACTGAGACAGTGACTCCTGCCACAAGAAGGCCTGTCCCTGGAGAGGAAAGTGGCGCATTCCAGGACTCAGGACATAGCACCTGCTCGTTTCTAATATGAGTGAAACAGGTTTAACCAGCATTTCCACACTCATTTAAAAATGCATTTAAATTCAGTGTTAATGTTGGAACATTTCACTGATGAGTCTTATCACTGTAGTATTATCTTCACCATGTCAAATGCCTCCTCGAAGTTCCTGCTGCCCATACAGTGAATCGAAGCTCTGTTACTGGGACATCCAATTCGCATATAGGAAGCATTGCTAGTATTTAGTATACAACCATATTTAGAAATATATAATATATAAAATATATCAGAGATTGGGAAACTATGACTCATGGGCCCACTGCCTGTTTTTGTAAATAAACTTTTATTGCCACACATCTACACTCATTCATTTACATATTGTTTATGGCTGCTTTTGCTATGATGGCAGAGTTCAGTAGTTTCAGCATAGGCCGTATTTTCCACAAGGCTGAAATACTTACCCTCTCCCCCTTTAAGATAAAGTTTGCCCAGTCCTGTAACATATAATATAACATATGACATCTAACATGTAATATATCACACATGCTATGTATTTATAAGTCATACTAAATTGTGTAGAATATGCAATATATGATAATATATTAGATCATGATTTATGTATAATTCTTATACTTGTCAAGTTTGGGGGTAAGGCATTTGCTGGTTTGCACAACTGAACCATTAGAGCATTTCTCTAGTTTAGAGAATTTGTTGTGTTGGCACATCTGAAAATTGTGGGTTTGGTTAGAATACACAGAAACTGTTCTACAAAAATAATGATTGATACAGCAATCAAAAAACACAATTCTAGTTAGGTTTTCCCAACAAATGGTTAACAGATGGAGTAACTTTTAAGGCTGGTTCCCATCAAGGACTGTGGTTCAAATTGGAGTTGAGTGATTGATTCTCTCAGCCATCAGAGAACACACACATTGGCACAAAGTCAGTAGATTTGAATTTTGTGGCTCAGGCAGAGAAACAGCTTTGGGGTCTAGAGCATTCAAAAGCTAATTTGGGGGGATATGGTCTGAAACTCCAAATGTGTTGAACAGATGTATGGAGATTTTTCACTGTGTGTTTCTCTGACCCATTCAATTTGCTACGCTTTGCTCTTTGGCTAAGTCTTTACTGCAAAGTACCAGGGTAGAGCCGTTCTGTGATATTATGCAGGCTTTATCCCATAAGATGGCATGAGAAATCAGACCATTTATTTCGTGGAGAGCCCACAATGTGTACTCAAGCCTTTGTTTTCTGCCCTCTGATTGCAACAGACAGGTATGCCTCAGTTGCTTTGTAGGTAGTAACAAAGCTGTCTCATTCTAACCTGCACAGCTGCAGTAGGACTTTGGTTCACAGGTATTAATGAGGGGTACATAAACTTTTGGAAGAATTGTACACCTCTTTCTGTTTGTTGACAAAGAGACATCGCATAGTCTTACTGGAGCCAAACAATTCTCATCTAATGCATATGAATATTCACTGGATGCCCAGGAATTAAATTATAAAGGCATCTGTTACACCATGAGGGACTTATTGCTAAGCTGGGCACTTCTTGTTTATTTGGAATGTCAACCAAGAACGTTTCATCTGAATGACACAATAAACTTTTTAGTGTCTCTCTGCTAAACTCAGACAAACTAAGTATGTGTATGATGTGGAAGCCGGCATGGCCAGGGGTCTGCACACTCCCTCTGGAGTCGGATCAGCAGCTTGGCACTGGTGATGTTTCCTGCGGTCTCAGGTTACCACCTCCCCGCCTCAATGGCATCCCTCTCTTGTTCTGTCTCCCTTCCTCTTATAAGCTGCTCCTTTTAGAACATTAATTCACAGAGGATTAGCAACTAGCTACAGTGGATTGGTCATGTGGGGGTTTTGCCTGTTAACAGAGGGGCAAACCTTCAGAAAGCTTCAACTGGGAAATATTTCTCTGAGCATCTCAGCTTTTCTTGACAGAATATCACCTGCAGGAAGAATCATGTTCACTCTGCCTCCATAGGCCATAGACTGCTTTGCAAAAATGCCTCTCTCAGGATTTTAGTAGCAGAGTCAAAATGTTCATGGTCTAAAAAGAGGGGTCTCCATGGTCCAGCATGACTTTAGCCTTATCCTAAACAATACACTGTGAACTGGTGGGCGTGAGGAGCTAGTTTGTCCTTCCTTCCTTCCTTCCTTCCTTCCTTCCTTCCTTCCTTCCTTCCTTCCTTCCTTCCTTCCTTCCCTCCCTCCCTCCCTCCCTCCCTCCCTCCTTCCTTCCCTCCCTCCCTCCCTCCTTCCTTCCCTCCCTCCCTCCCTCCTTCCTTCCTTCCTTCCTTCCTTTTCCCTCCTTCCTTCTGTTTTCTTTCTTTCCTTTTTCTTTCTTTCTTTTTGAGATGGAGTTTTGCTCTTGTCGCCCAGGTTGGAGTGCAATGGTGTGATCTCAGCTTACTGCAACCTCTGCCTCCTAGGTTTAAGCAATTCTCCTGCCTCAGCCTCCCAGGTAGCTGGGGTTACAGGCACACACCACCATGCTTGGCTAATTTTTATATTTTTATTAGAGACAGGGTTTCGCCATGTTGGCCAGGCTGGTTTCTAATGCTTGATCTCAGGTGATCTGCCTGCCTCAGCCTCCCAAAGTGCTGGGATTATATGCGTGAGCCACTGAGCTTGGCCTAGCTAGATGTTTCTAATGCATCCTCATCTCCTACCAATGGCAGTGGGATCCTGGATTGGGAATTGCTGCCATTGGATGTCCTCTGTGAAATGGGCCTCTGGGTCCTAAGGAGTTTGAAGCTGAGATTGAGGGGTCATGAGCTGAAGAAGTACTCGTGGTCTGACTATGCGTGGAATGGGCGCTGTCTGGTTAGTGTGGGGAGAAGGGTTCTCTAATTACCAGCGGGCTTTTCTCTCTATAACGAATTCATTCTGCTTTGGATGCAGCAGCCCTGCTCTTGTCGGGAGAGATAGCATCTGCACTCCAGAAGCTGAGCACCCTCCCACTGCCTCATCAGCTGCGTAAGTAGAGGCCTCAGCTTTGCAGAGTGATTTTGGCACAGTGTGTTTATCTTGTGAGGCTTAGAAAGCCACTGACGTTTCGAAATCCTCTAGGGCTTTGTTGCTCTGCTGCTACCCCGCCATCGCTCAGGGGCAGTGTGTCATCTGCTTATCATTCCCTGCGCTTGTTAGCCTGGCCCTCTGTGATGTGGAGAGGGAGGGACTGCCCCCAGCAGCTGCGTGGAGTCCGGTGTGATCCAACCTGTTGGCCTCATCATCTCACCTGGTTTTCATAACCATTATGTGCTGTTTGTTTATTGACTGGGAGGGTGTGGAAATGACTTTTCTTTCCACAAGTACTGAGAGTCCCAGCTGTGTGGACATGAGTGCCTTGTGTGCAGAGAGAACTTAGTTCTCATCTCCTAATGCTGGAACACAACTGAGTTTTTGCCAAGATTAGAGAAATGATGGGATTGACAGTCCCTAGACTTTGTTAGACGGCCCCGCTCAAGGGGGCTGGGTTTGAATACCACATCCTATGGTTGTCCTGCTAACAGGCATCTGAATGAGTGTGAGTAGGTGAGACATGAAGTGAAAGCAAAAGACCTCACCCATCCACCAGTGTGAGGTTTTTCCTGACATTCCAGCATGCAGTTCACTCCTGGGATGGGGAAGCTTCAGGTTTTGAAGTGCAACTGTTGAAACAGGTAGATGAAGAAGCTAAATTCGTGGACTGCTGATATCTAGCTGACTACATCGGACATAGGTTTGTTTAGTCTTCAAAGGAATGCTGGGGATATTTTCTTTCCCAGTTTACCATTGAGGTGAGCGGTGAAAAGGTTTTTCTAAAGGTACAGAGTAAGTGTAAGGCTGAGATTTGAACAGGCCTGTCCATTGTGCCACACTCCCCATGAGGATGGGGCACACATGCAGGCCAACCTCAGCCAAACCTTAAAGGATCGGGGGAAAGAAAAACCACTTCTCCCAGTGTCCAAGTATTGAGGGAAAACAAGGAGATGAGGAGGGAAGGACGCAGGGATGAACATCTCAGAGAAGAAAGGCAGTGGGAGAGGCTAAGGGAGTGAGGAGTGGCCTCCTGAGCTGTGCCCTGACCCCACCCCCGACTCTCTGCCCTGACCTAGGTGGGAAATGGAGGTGAACAAGTTGGGTGGCAGGGGGACAGTCCCAGTAGAGTGGACAGGGGCCCCTGTGCTGCTGGGTGGGACATGGCTGTGATTTTGGTGTGTGACTGGGGAACTTGTAGAGGGGATGTTACTACAACAGGGGTGAAGTGACCCTGGGTGCCAACAGTGGGGTAGATTCCCGAGTTCCAGGACCAAACGGCCTTGATTGGTGACAGGACCATGCTCTCTTGCAGAGGATGGATGTAAGAAAGAAAAGCGCTCCTGCACCAAACTGAGGCTCTGTTAGGAAGGAAGGAGGAAAGACGGACATTGGAAAAGGGTTACTGATGTTAGGAAGGGAAAATTGATTATGGGAAAGGGAAATTGACAATGGGCAGGGGAAGTTGATACTAGAAAAGGAGAAATTGATGCTGGGAGGGAAAAGCTGCTAAAGGAAAAACGGACCCCTCAGCGTCTGCCCTGCATCCAGGTGAGTGATGCCAGCCTGTCGGGAAGACACGGACTAGTGCTAAAACTCATGCATGGTGGCACACAGAGGGCAGTGTCTCCTCAGCCCTTAATGCTGTGATGAGTAGCTGATAAAGTACCAGCAAACCTCCTTGATTAGCCTTTGCTTTATGGTGTCATACATTTCTGCTTCCCTGCAATTCAAGAAAGCAAGGCATCGTCCAGCGGAAATAGATGGCCCTACTTGTGGCAAGGCCCATCACCTTCCTTCTGCACATCGGCACTCACTACTGGCCGGCAGCGTCTCCTCCAGGAACTTTGTTTTCTCATCTCAGACTCTGAGAGCATTGGAGTTTATATTTTCATCTTGCCTAAAATTCCCCTCTGGCTCCACCCGCCGTAGTCAACTGACCTCACCTTTCACTGAGAAACAAATGTGCCCTAGGGGAAACCCCTCTGTCTTCTGGAGTCAAATCCTCACTCTGCCTGAGTCTCTGTCCTCTGAGCCCCAGCTCTGTCTTCTTTCCCTTGTGTCTTTTTTCTTTCCTGGATCATCTGTCCTCCCTCTTTTTCAATTTTTCCCATCAGCTCACCACCCTATTCTCTATCTCCCACCTCAGACAAAAGACTCTGGGCATGGAGCCTCTGATGTCTTCACTCTCTCTTCCTGTGCCCAGAGCCCGCCACAAGTTCATCCTCAGGCACCATCTCCTACAAGTATATTTTGCTCCTATAATTGAGTGTGAGTCCATTCACTTCTTTCTATCATTATCAGCCCATCCAAGCCTCTGACACCTCTCAGCGGCCTGGCTAAGAGCCTCCTGGTGGATTGACCTACTTCCATTCCATGCCTTCTTCAATCTGTTCTTCTTAAAAGAATTATTATTGCTTTTAAAATAGAAATCAGATCACATCATGATTTGGTCAAAAACTTTCATTTTTTGCAGTCACTAAAATTCACATGGAAATGCGAATCCCTTTCCAAGGCCTGAAAAGCCCTGGGAAGTCTGGAGTTGGCCAACTCCCTGACCTGATTTCAGCCGATGTTTATCTTCCAAGCTCTGTCACAGCTGCTATTCTCTTCCCCATGTGTGAAAACCACTTTCCCATCTCTTGGCCTTTGTCTCTTGCTGTTTCCCCTGTTGTTGTTGTTCTTCTTCTTCTCCTTTTTTTTTTTTGAGACAGAGGGTTGCTCTGTTGCCCAGGTTGGAGTGCAATGGCGCGATCTCAGCTCACTGCAACTTCTGCCTCCTGGGTTCCAGCCATTCTCCTGCCTCAGCCTTGTGGGTAGCTGGGATTATAGGCACGTGCCACCACACTTGGCCCATTCTTGTATTTTCAGTAGAGACGGGGTTTCACCATTGGTGGCCAGGCTGGTCTTGACTACTGACCTTAGGTGATCCACCCACCTTGGCCTCCCAAAGTGCTGGGATTACAGGCATGAGCCACCGCGCCCAGCCTTCCCTGCTCTTCTAACAAGTGCCTCCCTCTCACCTCAGAGTCCCTAAGGGGCTCCCACAGGCACACCCAGAACAGTACTTCCAGTCCTCCTGGCTTTTTTGTCACATGAATCACAGTTTATTTCCTCTGTTCCTGTGCTCACTGCTTTTTTATTCATTGGTCTGCCTTGTCCAGTAGAATGAGCTCCATGTGCTCTACCTCTATACCTGGAGCAGTGCCTGCAGTTCACAGACTGTGTGGTGGTCAGAGTCCTCCACATCTTCATTCTCCTCCCTTACCTCATCTGGCCTGACATTTACTTTTTTAAAAAAGGTTCTTGTTTTGAAGTAGTTTTATATTCACAATTTATATGCACAAGATGTTGCAAAAATACTACAGAGTGCATTTATAGCTTTCTCTAGTAATATCTTACATAATAACCATGAAACAATCCTCAAACACCAAAATCAGGAAAATTACATTGGTATGGCATTGTTAACTAAACTGCAGACTTTATTTGGACTTCATAAGATGTTACATGCACTCATTTTATTATTATTATTAACATTTTTGGTGTATAGTTCTGTAAAAGTTTATAACATTTCATGCAGTAAAGGGTTAACTCCACAGCTTGGGATTTTTAAACTCTGTACATTCCAGAGGAAGGACTGGCCCTTGGCTGGCTCCTGGGAGAAAAACTCTAAACTCTTAGAACATCCTGCCCGATAAGAGTGTGCTTATATACCTGCCGACCTTGGGCCACTCCAGATAACTTATGCTAACAATGTGATTTATGGTGGGGGCCTTGGGTCATGCAGTATCAGTTTGACCTCTGGAGGAGCTGGAGACTAATTAAGGCCAGTCACATGGGCCATCCATGTCTATAGGACTAATCTTCTGTAAGAATCCTGGCCACCTAGGCTGGTGTGAGCATCTGTGGATGGCAATACTGCCTGCATGTTGAAACACATTGTTGATGTGGGACAATTGCCATATTAGTCTGTTCTTGCATTGCTATAAGAAATACCTGAGACTGGGATATATATATATATATCCTACAACAGGGGTGAAGTGACCCTGGGTGCCAACAGTGGGGTATATATATATATATATATATATATATATATAGAGAGAGAGAGAGAGAGAGAGAGAGAGAGAGAGAGGTGGAGTTTTGCTCTCGTTACTCAGGCTGGAGTGCAGTGGTGTGATCTTGGCTCTCCGTAACCTCCACTTCCTGGGTTCAGGTGATTCCTCTGGCTCAGCCTCCTGAGAATTACCCAAGAATTGCTAGTGTGTGCCACAATGCCTGGCTAATTTTTTTTTTTTTTTTTTTTTTTTAGTAGAGATGGAGTTTCACCATGCTAGTCAGGCTGATCTCGAACTCCTGACTTCAGGTGATTGGCCCACCTCGGCCTCCCAAAGTGCTGGGATTATAGGTGTGAGTCACTGCGCCTGGCCTGAGACTGGGTAATTTATAAAGAAAAGAGGTTCAATTGGCCCATGGTTCTGTAGGCTGCACAGGAAGCATGGTGCTAACATCTGTTCAACTTCTGGAGAGTTCTCAGGAAACTTACAATCATGGCAGAAGGTGAAGGAGCAAGAGAGCGTGGGAGGTGACACACACTTTTTTTTATTTTTTTAAATTAATTAATTAATTTTTAATTTTATTTTTTATTGCATTTTAGGTTTTGGGGTACATGTGAAGAACATGCAATATTGTTGCATAGGTACACACGTGGCAGTGTGATTTGCTGCCTTCCTCCCCTTCACCTATATCTGGCATTTCTCCCCATGCTATCT